>PVJX010037185.1:0-17126 GCA_004027295.1 Dolichotis patagonum | reverse complement strand
GGGGGGGGGGGGCTATGAATGTGCAATACCCAGATGCACCAGAGTAGATGAAGCATTTCCATGAGAGGCTTAAGTGAGCCCCTTTCATTTCTTCCCCAGGAAACTAAATCTACAGCAAACAGGTGCTTGGAGAACAAGTCACTGGAAATCACAAAGGGAACAACAGCGCTTTGCACACAAGTAAAGCCAAGGGGTCTCTGGCTAGTCTTGGTTTCTTCTCTGGTAAAGGAGAACACCAGCCCTCTAGTTTGGACACCTGGCTGGACCCATGGCAACTGGCTTGGAGCCTGAGCACACATTGTATGTGGATAAAGCAGAGAAAAGGAAAGGACATGCTTTTCTCCAAGTGGAAGGCATTCTGATTAACTGCCTTAATGGATTAAGATGCCTGCTGGGCAGTAGGGGCTTCCACATTAAGCAGGAAATCATACATCTATAGATTCTAGGGGGCTTGAAAAAATTTTTATAGATTCTAGGGTAAGCAGCTAGAAAAAAACCTTTGATTTTCCTACCTCTCACCTCCAGCTACTTTGGGCTTTTCCTGTGTAAAATGCTAAATGATTCTGATCTTCATGAGTGTAGGCAGTTAGAAAAGGAAAACCACTGTTCTCCTCTTTTTCTAACCAAGTAGAAGCGAATTCAGATTAAGCCAATTGCAGCTAACCTAGAAAACATCAGAAGAAAGGCATCCTGGGAATTAGGTGCAATAATTTTTTAAAAATCGTCTTTTTGAGACAGGGTTTCACTATGCAGTTCAAGATGGCCTTGAACTCACTTTGTAGTCCAGGCTGGCTTTGAACTTGCACTAATCCTCCTGCCTCAGACTCCCGAGTGCTGAGATTATAGGTGTGCACCACTATGTCTGACAGTAATTCTTTACACAACAATTGTATTTAGTCTTTTCTAGGTGTTTTTGCCACACTGTCACAAATCCATACACAAAAAAATTACCCAGATTCTCTTTCTCCATTGCCTTGGTGTGACCAGCAGTTCTACATTAACACCTCAACTCAGTACCACTGGGGAGCAGACATCTTCACTGATTGAAAAACAGGGAGGGGCTGGAGATTTAGCTCAATGGCTTAAGTGCCTACCTGTCAAGCGCAAGGTCGTGAGTTCAATCCCCGGTACAGAAAGAAAGACAGAAAGACAGAAATAAAAACAGAACCCATCATTTTAATCCCTTCCCTGAGAAGTCAGGAAATGTTTCCAGCTGAGCCACTGTTCCTCCTGGTTTTCACTAACAGGTCAGAAGCAAGTGCATCACTGCCTAGAAAATCTAGCTAGACTGTATCAGTTGTGAGAAACTTAGATACAGGCTCCTTAACTAGGTAGGGAAGAAATACTGTTCCCTGCCTTCTCCTGAAATGTAGGGCTGAATGGACAGAGACCAGGATTAAGACCAGGACCTGAACTATGATCCTTAAGGCCAGCATCACCATACATGAGTTTTCTCTGGAGCTGAACTTCTAAAACTCAGTAACTGGAAGATGAAAGAAAGAAGGCCAACCAAAGAGGAGACGGATTACGGAGACAAATCACTGGGAAAAGCTCCTTGGCATCTGCAAGAGCTAAGGGGCAAACCCAGAGCCCTCAACATGGGTGCAGGGTGTTCCTGTTCAGCTGTGATGACATACAGAAGAGACCTGTTCTGACCATCTAAGACCCTCTGCTACCACGGGCATTTCAGACAGTGATGGCAGGACTCCTCATACAAGCAGCACAGGGGGTTCTGGAGACCAGAATCTTTTTATGAAAGGGATTAAAAAAAAAACAATCAAGGCCGGGAATATAGCTCAGGGGCATAGTGTCTGGAAAACAAAAGGTCCTGAGTTCCATTCCCAGCACCAAAACAAATGAATAAACAAACAAACAAACAAAAACTAAAGCAAAGAGAAAGTTTTAAGAAGTGCCCCCAAATCTCTGTATTGCTAAGTTAAAGTTTTTACAAATTGAAGGAGAAATGTAACAGCCACTTGATGTACTCTTTGTTATGGGGTTTTGATGTCTCCCAGCTATGCATTTACTGATGTGATCTGCTGAAAAGGTCTTATGAACTGGAAATTAATAAAAGCAATGCTGAATTTAGAAAGTGAGGAAAGTGATGAGAATTAGTCATACCTCTACAGATTCACTCAGATTATCAATTTTGGCAGTAACGATTAACTGATACATGTTTTAATCCCATCAGATTCTTGAATCAGGTCATGTTAAACTATACTAAATAGTGTTTTTATATTTCAGATTTCTACTCATTCTCAAAGACTTATTCATATATAGTTGTATTTCCCTCAGAACTCAATGATGCCTGTGATATGACTGGACTCAGATTTACTTTACAGTTTCAAGAAGACACAATCAACCATGTATACTGTGTATCTAATGTTTTCTCTTCGAGAGCATTCAGAGGTCCTGGTGGTCATAGGAGTTTTGTCCCTTCAAAATAAACTTGTAACTTAATTGCACTAATCCTGAAATAACTTTGCACCAATGGCATTATTTCTCTCTCTCTCTCATATATATCTGTATCTCCACACTGATATTTTAATTCGGAGTGATATATATATTTATATATCTGTATCTCCACACTAACTGATATTTTAATTTGGAGTGACTTCATGCAAGTTAAAAAGAGTAGCAGGTAAATTCACTGCTTAAAATCTGTGACTTTTGCAAGCCTATATCTACACCATTAAAGAGTAACTGCAGTGCAAAAGCTACCTGGTATTCCACTGGGATTCTACAGTGTGGGGCTAGACACATGGGACAGATTTTATTGTACAGCACTAGTTACTTAATTACCATGACCTATTAACTTTAACATGTACATGCTAAATATGATCCGTGTATCTCTCCTTGGTTCTTTTTCTCACCCTTTTATGCTCTTTTAAAAAAGTGATATAAAACCTTGGAACATCTCAAGGACTTAAAACTCTCAGATGCTGAGAGTGACCAAAGACAACTTTTATCTGCAGGACATGGAAACAAAACTTCACAGCTTACATCCTCCACAACATGTATTTGCACAAATATTCCACAGCTGATGACAAGATGCCTAGGAGAATGTGGATTGGGAATCTTTTACTAATAAAAAGGTGTTATTTTCAAAAACAGAAAAGTGAAAAAGTATTTTTATACATCATTTTTTCATTCTGTTCCCAATCCTTCCCCTGTAATACTTGATGGCCAATAAAACACAAGCTAGTCTTGGGTACAATAAAGCCAAAAGTTCTCTTTACTTAAGCTTTGGTCAAAAGAAAAAGTAACAACTTCAAAGTGGTGATTTTCTGTGTGTTCTTTGGTCAAGCAGTATAAAGCTCTCCGAGAAAATCTTAGGTTATAGTATGAAAACAGAGACAAAATAGAAGGTACTCTAGCTCAGGAAAAAGAAATGTGATCAGAATTTCTCAGGGGGAAAAAACACATAATGGAAGCACAGGGAGACTTCAGCCCCTGTGCCAGGTCAAGATTGTGTTAGGGCATCAGGAAAAGATGAATTTGGCATTCAGAAAGGGGTCAGTGCACCAACTTCTCAAAGGACTAAGTTAACTTTAATCCTGAAATAGGAACATGATAAATCATTTCTGAGCAGAGGACTAACCAATACTTTCCTTTATCAGTCTGAATTCCAATCTGGACCCAAATCCAGCCAGAAGCTTTCATAAATTTTGAAAAGTAGAAACAAACATGACCATAGACATTCTGCACATCATCAGTTCTTTCCACAATGCCTCTGCCCCTCATCCCACCAGGAATGCCCATTGCTTATGGAGCAGCTTTATACACAAAACAGTAAAAACGAATTTTTTCACCATTGATGGCTGACCTTGGTGGGATGCAGAGGCTTCTGAAATGCTGAGTGTTTCAACTAAAGGGTCAGAAGCACTAGGAATACATCTTGGGAAGAACCTGAAATTTGGACATGCCCTCAGATTGTGACCACAGGAAGACATATTTGATAGGAAAGGAAGAAATCATTTGGTGACCAGAACAAAAATGTGGAGTAAGACCAAAGCCTGAGAGACCCCTGGCCAAGAGGAGTTACACATGACCTGCGTAGCATTGTCACTGTTTTTTCTTAAAATGCCAAACTGAAGACTAAAGAGAGAACATGTTAGTTAATTACATGATTGGTTAAATAAGGGCTGCTGGATGGGTGACCTCTGAGACCTGGCTGGAAGTGAGTGGAAGGCACGTGCTCCCCAGGAAGGAGGCTGGTGAGTCTCAAGGCTGGACAGCCAAGGGGCAGCAGGACCTCCTGACGGAGCCAAGCCCTCCAGGTGGCCAGAGACAGCAATGCCTATCTATGGGGTTAGCCAGGTAAGGTAAGGTCGGTGAGATTTCACAAGTAGGATAGGTATCAAATAAAATGCCTCTTTAATGGACAAAGTGAGTCACTTCTTTTTTTAAAAGCTAAGATGTAGCAAACGAAGGCTGTGAAGCAGTTTTTGACTATTTACAAAATGTCATTTAGAATACAGGTGGCCACCTTCAGTAGTTGAGGAAATGCCTTTGATGAGAGATGGCCACAGAAGTGTGGTTCTGGGAACTGGCTCAGAGAGGCCGTACACTGTCCTGGGGAAGGGAGAGTTCCTCCAAGGGAGCACCAGAAAGGCTCAGTCTTCTGTTTCTTCGTAAGTCGTCTCATCGAATGGCCTGTCCAGTAGAGGCACCAATCGGTGACGGGAATACTTCAGGTGCAGTAAGTCTCCAACTTCATCTATTTCCTTTAGAGCCTACGACAGACAGGACAAAGCAGAAGCTGGTCAGGACCAGCAGAATGCAGGCACACTTGAGGCTTTATTGGCCCGAAAATGATCCTGACAAGGTTACCCACCGTGGGACATGAGTTGAGTGTATTTACTCAGGTCAGGCCATGTATGCCTGTGGACAGAGCTAGTTTTGAACAAGGAGGTCAATTGCCTCATGAATAGTCAGGTATGCAGCATAAAGGGTAAAATTCATTAAAGTATGTTATGCTTGGTGGAAAGGAACAAGTTGCTTATGTGTGACCCAAGTCCCTGTGACACTGCATAAACCTGTTAGTCTTACAGCTATAATTCTGTATGAGAATGCACTTTATATTGCAGAGTTGATTAGGAGTATAAAGACAATTTTACTTGTTCTTAAATTTGATTTTTAAAAATCAATGTTTAGGGACAGAGAAAAAGAAAAAGAAAAAAGCACTAGTTGCATTACTTATACATGTCACCCTAAGAAAATATTTGCCATGAGTGAGAAGAAGGCCACACCAGCAAGCAAGCCCAGTCTGGGAGCCAGTGCCATGTGTGGGCCACCACTGGACTGGAACAGACAGACCCCAGTCCATTCCAGTGCATGGGTTGGCAAACAAGAAGTACCAACCCTCCCTACAAGTGACTGGCTTATCTAGAGAAACACAGGCTGTGATGATGGAGGTGAAATGCAGTTGGATGCCTGTGGTGTTTCGCTAACATTGCAGTGGTCTGATCACCGGTTCAGAGGATAGTGGTTCGCAGTGTGGCGTCTAGCGGGGATCTCCTTCTGACGTTGCAGCCATTGTTGATTCCCTATGGTCTTGTTTGGGAAGTCCTATATTGTTTCCATTGTTTTGTTGGGTTGGGTTTTATTTTGTTTGATTACATCATATCCAATGGCAGGAGAAGCTATTTCAAAGATAGCAAGAAATACTATGGTAGCAATTTTGGATTTGAAGTCCTTCACTGCATTCATTGTTTTGTTTTTAATTGTTTCTATTCTATTCTGTTCTGTTTGATTTTTACTATGTCCGAAGTTATCTGCAGCTATTTTGAAGACATCAAGAGGCATTTTGGCAACTATTGTTAATTTTGTAATGTTTCAAAGTCCTATATCTCTTACACTGGTTTGTTTTGATTGGTTTTATTCTGTTTTATCCTTTTTTTCATCTGTGCCTTTCTTTTTGGTACCAGAGATCGAACTCACGACTGCATGCTTGCATGGCAGGCGCGTATGCTGCTGAGCTAAATCCCCCGGCCCTGTTTTATCCTTAAAAAAAAAAAAAAAAGAAAAAGCCATTCCTAAATGTGAGAAATATAACAAGGAAAAACAAAACAAAGCAAGCAAATAAGAGCTGGGATTTAATATGCTATAGGAACAGTGGTATCTTTGTGAAGAGGTTTAATTGAAAATTCCATATGGAAACTAAGACTGAATTTTAGCAGGGGGAATCTATTAACCATTTATTCCCCTGATCTCTGATACAGGAGTTATTTAAGCAAAAGTCCATGTGACTTAAGATCACAAAGGAAAGAACATTTATTCTGATTTCAGAAGAACCTACATTGTTCATCAATGTAAAAAAGATGATTGGAAATAGAAAAAACCCAAAACAAACCCACAGTAGCCAAAGGGGATCTAGTTTATAAGATTTCTTCTGACTCCATACCATGCATTTCACACAAGGTTTTGGTCTGTGTTTGAGATGGGAGGAGGGTATATTGTTACAGAATAGAATAAAAAAGAAAAGTTGAAATCACCAAGTTAAAAATAAAAATTCAGTGAGCTAGGCATGGTGGTATAAAACTAAAAACTCTGAAACTTAAAAAACTAAAAAAAGCCTGGTGTAGTGACACATGCCTGTAATTCCAGCACTCAGGAGGCTGAGGAAGTAGGATTGCAGTGATTTCTAGGCCAGCCTCGCCTACACAGTGAGATCCTGGCTCAAAAACCAACCCTCTCACCCATCCCCCCAAACCCCTAAAAAAAGCTGGACATGGTGGCGCACATTTATAATCTCAGTATTTGGGAGGCTGACACAGGAGGATTACCATGAGTATGAGGCAAGCCTGAACTAACAGCAAGACTCTGTCTCCAAAAAAAAAAAAAAAAAAAAAAAAAAAAAAAAAAAAAATTGATGGAGAAATTTATCAGTAAGTTTTTTTTTTTTTTGGGGGGACAGTCTTGCTATGTAGGCCAGGCTGGTTTTGAACTTGCAGCAATCCTTCTGCTTCAGCCTCCTGAGTGCTGGGATTATAGATGTGTACTACCATGCCCGTATCATTAAGATTTGAGAAAAAGGAAAATCTATTTGAAATATCTGAAAGGCAAATCAAAATAAAAACAAAGATAATTCTATTAATAAACTGAATCCAATTTGATAATGTCAGAATTGTGATTAAGAGTACACTCACACAGCCAGGTGTAGTAGTGCAAACTTGTCATACCAGATCTTGGGAAGCTGAGGCAGAAAGATTACCAAGATCTTAAGGTAACCCTGAATTAGAGTGAGACCCTGTCTCAAAACAAAAACAAAAACAAAAACAAAAGAAAACAAAAAACAAAACCAAAAGAATACATACACATAACATTGTGCCTATAGTAATATTATTGTATTAGGCTGTTTACTTAAAAATTGAATGTTGAGCTGGTTGTGGTGGTACATTCCTATAATCCTAGCAATTGGAAGGCTGAGGCAGAATTGCTGGAAGTTCAGGACCAGCTGGGGCTACAAGGTGAGCTCAAGGCCAGCCTGAACTGCACAGTGAGATCCTGTCTCAGACCAAAAAAAAAAAAAGAAAAAAAACCTGTTGATCTCAAATTGTCTTCTTACTACAATTAAAAGAAAGGATTATATTCTTATTTTAGAAATTTTACTGCATAGAAACAGGAAAGAAAATTAAAGTCTTTAGCTATTCACAAATTATTATGTTGAACTTTTAAAAACATTAATAATTTTAAGATTTGATCTCCAATGAACTAACATATTCTTTAGAAACTATTCAAATGTTATGTCCTAACACTTTCTAAATTCTCAGAAAGCATACGTTTTGCAGAGGGAAAATACTAAGGATGAACCCAGGGCCTGCATGTGTTATACTCCTAGGCTATACCCCCAACTCCAAAAGCAGTATTTATTTAAACTCCTGAAACCTTAGATGTGAAATAATAGCATATTAACAGACTATCAAGCTGGGCATCGTGGTGTGAGCCTGTGATTCCAGCTCTTCAGGAGGCTGAGGCAGGAGATCGCAAATTTGAGGCCAGCCTGGGCAATTCTGACCCTGTCTCAAAATAAAAATATAAAGTGCGTGGGGGGGGGGGCACAGTACCAAGTGAAGGGAAAAAAAAAAGAGAGAAGATCATAAACAATTAAAGCCAGCAATATTTATGATCTTCAGTTATATGCCTGGCACTGTAAGTGCTAGGGATGTAGAACAAAACTTAGTCCCTAGCCTCAAGATTTACCTAATGGAAGGCTGTGGGTCTAGCTCAGTGGCAGAG
The DNA here is from genome assembly GCA_004027295.1 of Dolichotis patagonum. Lineage (NCBI taxonomy): Eukaryota > Metazoa > Chordata > Mammalia > Rodentia > Caviidae > Dolichotis > Dolichotis patagonum. The sequence goes on along the minus strand of PVJX010037185.1, from coordinate 8,885 downwards.
CACTCACCCGCTGTGACTGAGGCCCTTTTTAAATCTCCAACACTAGGGGAAAAAAGAAAGGATTTATCTAATGGTGAAGACTGCCATTAAGTATTACAGGTATGAAGATGTTATCAAGGTGGGAATCTTAAAATTCTACAGGAGTACTCAGCAAAAACGTTTGGAAGCAAGCTTCCTTTAAATGGAGATGTGAAGAGTGAACAGCAGTCAGCCAGTCAAGGAGGAGAGCAGGCTCGAGAGAGAAAATTCTACAAATCTATCAACACATTAGAAAGCTGCCGTGTGGTGGTGCACACCAGGGGTCAGGATGCTGAGGCAGGAGGATAGCTAGGAGTTTGAGGTCAGCCTGAAATACACACTGAAACCCCATCCTCAAAACCAAACAAAACCAAAAACAAACGCAAACAGCATATCAGAAAGTTCAGAGTAGACAAAGATGCAAGAGAAAGAGAATTCTATAGCTGTAGAGTACATATGAGAGACAGAATAGTATGAGATGAATCTAGAAAACTTTCGAGCTCCCATGACACTGATCTGGTGGAGGATGCTACTGATTTTACGTTTTTGGTACATGGCAGTTTTAGGTAGCATGGTACACAATGCTGTCTTACCAGTAAATATTCTGGGTACTCAGCATCAGGATCAGCAGATGCTTGATTTCATCTGCTATACAGGACCTTTAGTATAAGGCATGTTTATACCAAGGTGGAAGTTTCTGCTTACCGTGTCAAGTATTTCTTTGGTATGAGCTGCCGACAAGCAAAACCTGGCTCTAGACTCAATAATCGGGGTAGCAGGAAATCCTACCACAACCACACCAATGTTCCGCCTCAGCATCTCTCGCCCAAAGGCCCTGCAAAAGGCAACAAGAGGAAAAGAAGTGAAGATCAATGTTAAAGCACAGAGTGCAAAGGTTGTGCTGTCCTGAAGGGAAGCACTAGATGGTGATGATGTACTGGAGAGTTCTAACAGTCTTCTGTATCCTCCCAGTTCACAAAAACTACTGTATAATTATATTTATTCTATATAATTACTGAATAGAATATAATTATTGTTCCTGTGCCTTTCAAATGTCACCCGGTTTCATTACACATCGGAACTTCTCAAATACACTGAAAGCTCTCTCTCGGTGAAGCTTTCCTTTATGTACGCTTCACACAAACCAAAGAAGCTGGTGTAATCAGCACACCTGCTAGATATCCAATAACATGTCCTGACCTCCTACCCACTGCTCCCCTCAGGTACAGTCCTTCAGTTCCTGTGACCGCCTGGTTATTTGCCCACTGACTACACATGTCCTGCATGTGGCCTTTGCACAGATGCTACTTTCTCCAAGCAGCTGATGCTAACCGCCTTCATATCTTTGCTCAGCCATCCCTTCCCACTGAGGCTTTCCCTGAAAAACTGCTATCTGCTTACATTAGAGCACTCACAGTCCCCACGTGTAGCCAGCTCTGTTCTCTCCGGTAGCACCTAACATTCTCCAGTGCACTACACAACTGACTCTTGCCCCACTAGAATATAGGCTCTGCAGGCCAGCAATGTCTGTGTTTAGTTTACTGATCTATGCAAACATGGGGAAAGCAGCATTTGCTTCAAATGTTAGTAAAAGAATAGTTAACACGTTTTGCAATTTGGTATCCACTTTGTCAACTACAGTATTTCTAATGAGTGAAGGTTAACACAGTAAAGACAATTTCCTATAACAAAACACATCAGCTCCAGTCTTATATCACAGATGCCTTTAGTCTAATAAGAAGCCAGCACAAACTACAAGAAAACGCACCCAATTTTGGCTGGCATGTAGACCATCAAAGGCACCACTGGGGAATCTTCATTTCCATAAATAATGAAGCCCATTTCCTTCAGGCGTCTCCTGAAATACCTCGTATTTTCAGCTAACTGCTGCACACATTCTTTGCCTGGAAAATCAGGGGGTGAGAAAACGAATTAATACGGAGAAAAGAAGAAGTGACAACAATGACAAAAAAACCAAACCAAACCAAAAAAACACAGTTAATCTCTGTTTGCACTCTGCCTAATCAAGCCTATGTTTTGTTCCTTCCATTCCAACACAAGTATATTTGCACAGTAAACTGTGGAATATAAATGTAAATAAAGATGCCTCGCTTTACTTTCTGCCATTCTGTCATGATTTTATAGCATTCATCTTCATTTTATGGGCTGGGAGAACCTCACAATGGTGGTGACTTGCCAGGCTGAGACCAGAATCCAACTCTCCCAACTTCTATATTCCTTACAACTAACTATGCTGCAAATAAATAATGCTATACATAAGACCAGGAGTCAAGTCATTAGACTTCAAAAGTTTCATTTTATATTACCATTTACTTAAGTCTTATACACAGCAATAGTCTACCTATAATAAGTAAAATCATACTGTTTTGTGAACCCATGGCCTCAGGCATGCTACACAAGAGCTCTACCATTAAGCTATATCCCTGGCCCTAAAATCCTAGTTCTAGCCCTCTTTCGCTCATCTTTCCCAAAACACAAATAGACTAAAATACAAGTTTCTCTGATTGACAAATATTTGGCTCCATGTTAACATTATGGTAAGATAATCTATGAACCAATATTGAACCAAGTTGTTATCCGATACAGCCAAGCCAATAAATCCAGAACATCAACGTGCAAAGGGCTAAAGACTTTCACGATCTTCTCAACCACAAGTATGTATGAGTAAGAAGAGACTGCAGTAGTTTTCCCACAAATATTAGAAAGTCAGACATCTGCCTAAGTCCAAGCATGATACAGATCATACGACAAATTAACCAACCAATCCGATATATGGATAACAAATGTCCTCAGAATTAGAACTCTAACATATCTATCATTCATGGAACGCCATGAATGATAAAAACTGGCTAAAAATAACCCAAAATTAATACTTTGTATAATTTCAAGTTGATCAGAGGAAAAACACCTTAGCTTTGCCTAATTATCATGAACTCCAAGGAACATCACTTATGCTATATGTCTTAAAAGAATAAGAGCAGACATTAAAGTGTGTTATAAATACGTTGAGAACTGATGAGACAAGTACCCAACTTCCCCCAAGAAATATCAACACATGCTTTCTCTAAGAAAAAGGGAACTGCCACTTCCAGCTACCATGAAGTACCAGAGGCTGCACTGACTATTTTTGTAAACAACAGGAAACTGGACAAAGTGTGTAACACAGTGATTTTCGGAGGCTGAATCACAGGCAATGCTGAACAGTGCTGCCTGAGAGGGGAAACCAAGGGTGGCCACCCTGCAGGCTGCTCTATGGGTGCTCTAGAGCAGCGTCCAGACTGCTGCAGAGGGAAGGGGGCCTGGTCCTGTCAGCTGAGGACAGCTAGGACTCAAGCCAGGAGCTGACAGAGGAGATCAGGGTTGGGGAGGCTGAGTGGCTGGAATTGGCTGGGGAGTGGATGGGGGTGGGGGGGAGACACAAAGACTGCACTTTGGAGACCTGCAGAGTCCCTTGACCTAGAGGGAGAGTACTGACTGTCACTCTCAGGAGAAGAAACTATTAGAGGCAAGGGAGAGATCTACCAGAAAACAGCCGACCAAATACTTTCTGGCACTTGTGCAGAGTTGAGGGTAGTTCGTGTTTTCACCTAATAAAATGGTCAGACCTTATAATACACCTCAAGCAGCCCTCGGAAGAGCGCCACTTTAGTACTGGAAATGAATAACCCTAAATACAAATTTGGCCTTGACCAACCCTAACAAACCTTAAATGAAAGTCTCAACAGGATCCAACTGATTCCAAGAACAAAGTCCAGCACTGCCTAGTCTACACCCAATACATAATTTAAAAAACTGGAGGCATTCAGAAATACAGGACAATATGACCTTAAAATCAGACAAATAATCAACCAATAGAAACAGCCTAGAAATGACAGAGTACTACCAGACATGGATGCTAAAAAAGCCCTTTTTTCAGGGTGGGATACAAGTACTACACATTGAACTCAGAGCTTTCATACTTTACCTTTAGTCTTTTTATTCTTTATTTTGAGATAGGGTCTCACTAAGTCACTAAATTGCCTAAGCTGGGCTCAAATTTACAAATCTTCCTGCCTCAGCCTCCCAGGGTGCAGGAATTACAGGAGTACACCACCATGCCCAGCTTAAAATGCTTTTATAACTATGTTCTGTGTGTTCAAAAAGGTATAGAGTTTAGACTATGTATTTTTCAAGTTTGAAATCTTAGCCCTCTGTTGAATAATAACATCCATACTTTAGTCGGTAAGCAGCATTTATAGACTGATGCAAGTAGTGAATTTTTTCACTAGCTCATCCCACACGGCAAAACTTATAACCCACAGGTAGATGAGGACAGTAATAAAGACTGAGTACGAGGTAAGACCAGTGCTAGAGTAAGAAGTCAACTAATTTTTGATGGGAACAATTAAAATGTCGTTCAGAGTGAGTCACAGAAATGCAGTGGTTTGTTTATTCAAAAATTATTAGGCCAAACCATCAAACTGTCAATATTTTACCAGTCTGCACATGCTCTGACCTATCTGATATTATAAACAATTGTACAAAAGGTCTTTTAAGATAGTAGCTTTAGTTTTAGGTTTTAGTAGAGACATGTTCTTAACATAAGTGGAGTAAACACAGAGGGCATCTAAGTTTATTTCTGTCATTGTGGAGGATATACTTTGTCATGTTCTGGTTTAAAATGTCCTAAGAAGGGCATTTTTAAAAATGCTTTTGAAGAGAAAAACCACAGGTGTGAAATGTGTTCCTTTCCCCTCAGTAGTGAAAACCAACCGAAGCAAAATAAAGTATTAGAAAAGGCAAACTTCCAAATAGTAAAAATAAGATCTTTGGAAAGGATCGTTAAAGACTAATAGCTAAATTCAGTCCTTAGACACAAAATATTAGATAATAAATCTGTGAGACACTTACAATATTTTCAATACTATAAATTAAAACAAGATGAGTAGCATTTCCCCATATTTTGTCCTACTTTATGTTCCTTAATTCTTAGTTATGAAAACTTCATGTTATAGTTTAGATCTAAATGTTCCCTGAAAGTCTCATGCTTTGGGAAGGTGATTAGGTTGAGGGGCATTGTAGCTGACTTGTTAGGATGTGATGCCTGGCTAGTGCGGGCACTGGGCTGTGACCTGGAAGGGGATTCTTGTCCCCGCTCCTCCCTTCCCTTTCTGCTTCTTGGCTGCTGTGTGGTGGACAGCTGTCCTCCTCCAGGCTCTTCCACCATGCTGTGCCTAGGGCGGAGCCAGCCACCTTCACCTAAACCTGCTGGAAACTGGGAGCAGAGTAAACCTCTCTTCCTCTTAGTTGTGGGTGTTGAGTTTTTTGTCCCAGTGGTGGGAAAGTGACTAATACATTACCTGAAACCATTCTTTTTGGGAGACTCCAAACTAAGAAAATCCTAACACCCACTCTTGCCTGCTTTGAGATTATGATGTGTAAGAAAAAAGGAGGATGGGGAGGTTCTTCAATTTCTTTTAAATTTCAAATCCTTTCAGCCCACCATAATTAACTGGCATGTGTATACCTGGGGAGTAGGAGTAATTTTATTTTATTTTTCTCAGGAAGTCAGCTTATGTTAACAGATCCAGGAAATCTAAGAAGATTAGGAGCTGTGTAAATGGAATATAACGTGAGCTAGGAGATCTACTCTGGCTGAACACCCTTGTATTTATGCTCTTTATTTTGAATGATTTCAGTTAACACCAGAAGTATTATTTTTTGGAGCTACAAATTAATTTTGTTGGTTATGGTATCGTTATCTTAAAACTTCCCAGCTAAATTGGAAATGAATGCTATTGGAGCAGGTGAGTACATGCTCTATTCTTTGAAACATATAATTGTGCATATAATTAGCACTAGTGCCATTTAAGACACGTGTCTGTTATCCTACTTTGTATACATTTATGTAAATGCATAGTCAGACCTGTTTGCTCACCTCGCACTCAGGTTTTATTCTGATTTTTGGATCAGTCCTGAGACTTTGGAAAATTTGTAGCTCACAGAACTCTGTTATGAGTAGTACCTGTGCTGGAGGAATTAGGAAGTTTGAGAAATAATGTATTTGTTCCTTCCAGTCTTAAGATAGGCTGAGAAGTCTGAGAAATCTGGATGAAAAAAAGTCACTTGTGAAAAACCTCAAGAAAAAATATTAGCTAATGTGTTAACTGCATATACACAGAAAGGCAATATCTTATGATGATGTAGTATCTCCTTCTCTCCTGTGGTACTGGGGATTGAACTCAGGGTTCTGTACATCCTAAGCACTTGCTCTACCAATGAGCCCTAGACCTCAGCTTAAGTAAAATTTTTCCTTACACACTTTTGCATTCCTTCCTAGAATTCTGCTTCTGTCCCACTAATCTGCTACAAATTATTGTAGCTCAAATAAAAACTTTTGCTCCCCCACTACTCTATTCTTTTGAGTTTTCTTCCTCATTGTATTATTACTGAAATATAACGCACATCCCATAAAATTCAAGCTGTTAAAATTTTTGTTATATTATAGTTATGCAACTATTACCACTTTCAATTCATCACTACCCAAAGAAACTCTACCAATTACCTGTCATTCTTACTCCATTTTCTCCCATGTTCTATGCCAGTCATGGTAAAGCTTTTAGAGATCAAATGCCAAACTGCAACCCAAAATCCACTTACTGATCGCAAAGTGCGAACACTGCAATTAAACCTGAATACTGAGGTTTTAGTCTAGAAAAAACAACTCATACATTAACATATTTTGTCTTAATAGAAAAACACAGTTAATACTGAGGTACTAATGGCCCAGGCAAACTTTCACCTTCATATTTTCCTTTTTAAAAGGAGTACGTTTGCAATAAACAGCAATATATATATAGTTTTGTTTTTGAGACAAGTTCTACGAGACTGGCCTTGAAGTCACTATGTAGCACAGGCTAGCCATGAACTCACAGCAGCCCTCCTGCTTCAGCCTTCCACGTGCTGGGATTACAGGGTACCTTGGAGGTTTGGTAAACATACATACAGAACCTTGATCACTTTTACTGTTCCCATCTCTTTCTCCTTCCCCAGATCTCCTTTCTCATCTACACTGAGACTACAGAATTTCCCCATTTCTTAACATGGCTCTTTATGTTGCTCTTTAGTGTTTATATTTTAAGTCTCTTAGAGATAGCAAGCAACGGTTAACCTTCTGTGATCAACTTATTTCACTTAGTATTCTGTTGAGCTGTAAAATTAGAAGTTATTGTACTTTCTCTTTTTTTCTTCCAAAATGAGGTATCTCCCTAGCCTCCCCCCCCACCTCCACCCCTTTTGGAGTCAGGGTCTTGGTGTGCAGTGCTGGTCTTGCGCTCATGGCAATGCTCCTGCCTTCCTACTGAGTGCTGGATTTACATGGCTGGCCCTTTTTTTTCTTCTTTACTTTGAGAGAGGATCTTACTAAATTACTAAACTACCCAGGCAATCTTCTTACTTCAGTCTCCCAGAGTTGAAGGATTACAGGTGCATGCACCATGCCCAGCTTATATTAGTTCTTTATACATGTTGCAAATTAGACCCTAATGAGAGAAATGATTTGCAAACTTTCCTCCAATTCTGAGAGCTATCTTTTACTTTTTTTCTTCTTTACTTTCTTAATAGATTGCTCTTTGAAATACAAAATCTTTCAATTTGATAATGTCCGACTACCAATTTTTTTCCTTTGGTTGCTTGTTTTCTTTGGTGTCATAGCTAAAAAAAAAATAAATAAAAACACGCCTACTCCATAGTCATGCAGACTGAATATAAACTGACCATAAATTTTTTAAAAAGTTCACCTCTTGACTCTCATTTCTATTCATGGTCTGTGTATCTAATTTATGCTACACTGTCTTGACACTATAGCTTTGGGACATGTAGGTCCCCCAACTTAGTTCTTTTTCAAGCCTGTTGGACTATTCTGGGTCTCTTGCATTTCCACATTATCTATCTATCTATCTATCTATCTATTTTATTGACAGGGTTTCACTGTGTAGTTTAGACTGATACTGAACTCACTATGTAGCCCAGGCTGACTCTGATCTCTCAGTGATTCTCCTGCCTCAGCCCCCTTGGGTGGGGCTCCCAAGTGTTGTGATTACAGGTGGACACCACCATGGCTGACTGCAACAGGGTACACCCCCCCCACACATCTGACTTCCATATGAATTTTATAGTTAGCTTGTCAATTTCCACAAAAAAGGACAGCTGGACTTTTGATAGGATACTGCTGGATCTATAGATCAAATTATTGTTGTCACCTCAATAATATTAAGGCCATCAACCGATGAACACAGCCTCATCACCTTTTCATTTATTTGGGCTTTTTTTCTCTCCACTGTTATTGTACATCCCTGTCTCTTAGATGGAATTTAGCATCCTCAAAATTTTGATTTGGGTTGGAAAGAAGGAAAAAAAGTAAGAAGTGAAAAAAAATTCATTAAGTATCAAATGATAAGGCTCATACTTTGGAGTAAAAATAGACATTCTTTAGTCTTTTTCTTTAGTTTCTTCAAACAGAAATCTGTTTTAAAAGTAGGTTGAAAGGGGTTAGAGAAGTAGCTCAGTGGATAAGGCATGTCTTTGGCATGTAAGAAGCCCTGAGTTAAAGCTCCAGCATATCACACACACACACACACACACACACACACACCCCCAAGTGTTGGCAAAGATATGGAACAAGTGATACTCTCTTAACTGTTAGTGGGCTTCTCGACTCAATGAATGCTGAACCTGAAACTCTATGATCCAGCAATTCCATTCCTAGTTATGTACACCCAAAAGAATTGTGTACCAGAAGTCATGGTAAAAGTGTAACAGGATTTTTTTTTTTTTTTGAGACCGATTCTCACTATGTAGTTCAGGCT
>PVJX010037184.1:0-17123 GCA_004027295.1 Dolichotis patagonum | reverse complement strand
ATTTGCAAAGACTGAAACTGGCAAATACTCCAGACTCAGGTCTCATACTCTTTTTGAAAGCTCTGCAAACCACCACCATTGGGGGGGGGGGTGCTTACTAGAAACTAATCACCACCTTTTTTTTTTTTTAAAGACCTGTTGCTTTAGAATGGCAAGGTGATGGCAACATCATTGTTAACACATGCAAAACAAAAATCAACCACCTTAACATGATCTCTTGCTCCTGTTTACATCTCACCTGAAGTTCTAAACCATTTTCAAAGTTATAATCCTCTCTGGTAGCAACTAACCCTGAAGTCATAAACGAAGGATTATCACACTAGCTAAAGAATAAACAGTATGAGGAAAGGAAAGATCCTTTTTCTATGTTACTGTTTTTGGAAAATTTGTTTTTAGGGAAGTCACAGATTTTAAAATCCCTTTTATTCTCGTAACTAACAATAAGGGAAAAAAATAAAGAAGACTGCCCCACATCTCTTAAGTCTCTAAGAACCAAACACTTTGCGGGGTAATTTTCCACATATGCGATCCCATTTAATGGGGTAACAGCTCTTTAAAAGAGACATTATTCACCATTCACCAAAATGCAAAAGCTGGCAAGGAAATTGCCTCAAATTTTTATGATGCAGTGATAGCCCACAATTTCCTATGAGTGAGTTGTAGGATGAAGTAAAATATTTAAAATATGAAATAAGGTATGGAAAAAGTCTGTAGTTAAAGAAACCACAAATGGGAGATAAAAGGTGTCCACTCCATAGTTGAAGATTTTAGACATAGCAAAGTTAAGTGGCCTCCCCAAATTCCCGGAGCTAATAAGCAGCAGAAGACAAGATTTTCCTCTATCGGTTGACTTCAGTAGTTACTTAGCATCTAACTTATACCAGGGACTGTTCTAGACACAGTTTATTTCACTGAATCCTTGAAATGATAATCCAGATAACTGAGGAAATTGAAACCAACTGAAGAGGAAAATTGAGATACACCAGAACCTCAATGCAAACCCAGATCTCCCCACTGTTTGTTTACCAAAAATTGAAAGATCGACTTTCCTTCATTACCAATGACCCCCAATACTGCCACCCCAAAAGAAGTTTCCTACCCCCCTGCCAATGAGCTTCAGATTTCTACCATGTGCTATATTATTTCCAAATTATATTACACCAATACCAATTACCCACTAATACCTATTTCCCTCTCCTCTTACGCACCCCTTTGCAGTTAGCAGTGGAATAGGACTAGAAATTATATGTGCCACCTCTGACCTGTGCTTCAAGGCCGTCTGTGTGCCTGCTTTTCACTCTTGTCCTTCCTTGCAGATGGACACTGACGGGGACACACCTGACCTTCAGCTACGTGGAAGAGAGCAACATCCTACAAGAGAGATGCTGAAGTGAAACAGAAGAAACCCGAATCCATGAGTGACTACAGCATAGGCCCACCTGCCAAGCTGGAGCGTCTACCTTGTGCTACCACCTGAGAGAGAAAAGTACAGCCTCTGAGAGCCACCCAATTACTGATCAGTTGTTTTCAGCTGCCGAGTTATAATATTATGCAGGTAGCTTATTGAATATCTATCACAGGGCTATTCGTACTACAGGAAATGGCTGGCTAATTTAAACAGCAAGTGATTTCTTGAAAGGCTATTGGAAGCCCATGGAACTGGGGGGAGACTGAAGAACCTCAGGAAAACAGGGGGACAAAGAGAAGTGAAGCCATTGGGATCTGCGACCGTTATTCCTGATATGTCAACTCCATTGTGTTAAGAAACACCTAGCAAGCTGGACATAGTGGTGCACACCAGTCATCCCAGCGCTTGGGATACTGATGCAGGAGGACTGCTGTAAGTTCGAAGCCAGCCGAGGCTACAAAGTGAGTCCAGGCCAGTCTCAACTACATAGCAATACTCTGTCTCAAAAAACAAAAACAAAAACAAAGAAGAACAGCTAGAAGATTAGCAGGCCATTCTTCCGGGCGTCGGGTGGTGGTGGAAGCGTGGCCTGGGGTACTACACATGATTCCTCACTCACTCCTCCCTGGTGCTCTTCTTCTGCTCTGCTGCCTGGCCACCAAGAACTGAGCAGCTTTACTGTACCACACCCTTTGCCAGGACGCGTTCGCCCTGGAGCCAGCTGACCAGGGCCTGAATTCCCCAAGCTGTGAGTGAAATTAAACCTTTCCTCTTTTAAACTGTGAGTGTTGGATGTTGTGCCCAGCAATGGGAAAGCTGACTGATACAGGGTCACAGCCCAAACTTACACCAAAGAAACCACTTAGAGGGATTATCTCTGCAGGCACCACAGGACACTGAACAGTGACAAGACACCAGAGACAATGCCAGGAACTAGACACCATTCACATCACCACGGCACGGAGCTCCCTTGAATCCATTGTTGCAGCTGCCTCAGAACAAATTTCCCACCATTCTTGCATCCTTATCTCTCTCATTCCAGATTCTAAACCAAAGCCAGAGGGTCCGATTGGTCATACCTAGATTAAGTACTCAGGCCCTTCCTTCTCAGGGAGGAAGTATATAGCTGGCTTTTGAGGCAATTCTAGTCCAGCTTTGACTCATAAGGAAAAGGTTCAGATGTGGGGCAGCCAAAATAAAATAAAAAACTGCAAGTTGTCCTCCCATAAGAAAAACGTTTCCAGATCAACATGGTTCTATAAACACTCTAAGGTTTCAAAAGTACTCTCACATGGTTGTTGCTCCACCAAACTCCTTATTTGCCTTAATCAGGTTTGCCTTAATCCAAAGCCTGTAAGCTATAAGTCACAGAAACTTAATTAAAACTATTATGTTGAGCTAGAGGTGTAATTCAGTGGCAGAGTGCTTCCCTAGCATGCACAAGACTCTGGATTCCATCCCCAGCACTGCAAAACAACAACGGTAACAACAAACTACTATGTTATTTTTGTGTGTTGTGTTGTTTTGTTTTGTGACAGGGTTTCATTATGTAGTTCAGACTGGCCTTGAACTGACTATGTAGCCAGGCTGGCCTTAAACTCATAGTAACCCTCCTGCCTCAGCCTTCTGAGTGCTGAGATTCTAGGCATCCCACAATGCATATGCTATTTTTTAAATAGAAGGATGTTGACTCAAACAAGTACAAAGTAAAAATGCCTTGTTTAAGGGCTCCAGGGATGTCACTGGGCCCACTCTTACCCCTCAGCTCTGCTCTCCTAAATGCACTCCCTCATCATCATGACTTTCCCTGTTGGGGGCAAGACTGTGGCTTCCATCTGCAGACATGTATCCTTTCCTCTCAGTGTGCCCCCCCCACCAAAAAGAAAAACAGATTCATTTTCCCCAACAGTGCAGAAGTCTGGGATGGTATCTTACTTGGCTCTAATGTGCCCATTGCTCAAATAGCCACAAAGCACAGCTCAGAGAATGGCGGGGTGGGTTTCCTGATGCATTGTGGGATATCCTTGGTCTCTATCCAATAGATGCCAACCCCACTGCTACCTCCAACCCCTGCAGTGAAACCAATAATGTCCCTAGATGTTGCTAAAGGTCTGGGGAGGGGGGAATCATCCACTAGCTGAAAATGTATGAGAACAGAAAAGGATTCTAGAAAAACACTACCTAAGAAGGGTGAACCCAAGTCAGCTGTTCCAGAAGAATCCTCTGCAGCTCCAGGGCCTGCCCGGCTAGAGTTCTGGGAAGAAGGACTGGGTTTCTGGATATTAGGTATCACAGCCAGAGGTCTTCTGGTCCTGCTCAAAACTTCTGGTCCCCAGGGCCTGGCCTATGTGGTAACACAGTCTCTTCTGTAATTCAAGTGTAATGTCTTCTCAAGCCCTAACTTACTGGGCACTGACACTCCGGGTGCAGGGTGCTCCCTCACCATGCCTCTGTGTACTTTCTCAGTCATCCTATTATCATCTCCAAACAGGTGTAAACTGCATTTTACAAAGGTGAGAACCAAACCTCTCAATAAGTAAACTGACCCCCAAATCCTAGTTAATAAGTGGCTGCTAGGATTATAAGTGACATCTATGGGCCTCCAGGGTCCTCACCTTTTCCACATCCCCTGGGCCCCTCTGCATTTCCACTTCTGATCAAATTTCCCACCTAGTTACCATGACTTACCATTTCTGTTCCTGGTTCTCCTTTGTTTAAGATCTTAGTATTTTCTTTTCCTTCTTCCTCATGTACTCAGGGGATATAATTTGAAAGTTTAATCCTTTTATTTCTGCAGGCCAGAAATAACAAAGGAAATCAATAACAGTAATTGCAACTATTGCTCACTCTCAGATGCGTGATTCACTAGTTCTGCTGGAGATTTGGTCACTTTAGAGATTTGTTTTGTGCTTTCATTTAGAATTGTGCATTTCTAAGCAAAGCTTTCACTTTGGCTTACGACACAGTGTGTGATCTGGGAAAATGGTCTAACACCTCTGAGTCTCATTTTTTCAACTATTAAATGGTGATCTGAACTTATTAATCCACTAGGACTGTAAGAATTTGATGGAGGCATTAAGTCTAGAGTTAGTTCCATGACCATTTAAAAGGCTTTGAAATATTTAGACTAGGTTTCAAATAAGTAGCAAGAGCTGCTTCACAGGGAGGTGGCTGGAATAACAGCTCGAAGCTGACTGAGCTGTGCACCGTGAGGACAGAGAAGGGGGCAGGGCCACGACACCTGAGTCTGGATATAATGTTAATTATAAATGCATGCCCAGAGTGAAGGAGGGCACCTAGTGAATTAGCGATGGTGCTCAATGTCTATAGTGCATTTGGACAGGGAGCAGAGATGCAGTGCAGAACAAGGGCCCGCAGAAGGACGGTACAAACAGAGCAGGGTTCAAAAATGCCCCTTTGAACAGCTTTGGATGCAGCCACGATGCTGCAGACTGTCATCAAGGATCAGGTGAACATATGTCACTCAGCAAAAGTGAGGGCAGAAGCTGTGGCTCCCAAACTCCCAGGGTGCACATGGTAACACCATTTTCAACCTTCAGGTGTCACAGAGGTCAGCTAATAGGAAGTGTGATCATCCCTAGGAACAGCGAGCAAAAGTAAGAGGCTAGGATTTACGGAAATTGGGAGCTCGGAGTGGAGTCCTGCAGGGAGCTGGACTCAGATCTCTGTGCAGGGGAGGCTCTGCTTGGTTCTTCCTGACTGGTTTTTCCAGTCTTAGGCCTCAGAGGGGGATTCTAGGGGGTTCTAATACCTTAAATATTGGAAACTCCACTGGAGACATTCACTTGAGCTTCATAGTGATAGTGACTGGAGGGTTTTAGGAGAAAATGGCTGGACAGTTACAGGAAAAGGGGCCTGTTCCTTCTTCCACCCCTGTGTGCTGCTTCGCTGACCTCCCACCCCTGACCTTCATATTCCGTGTGGGAATACGGGCCAGGGCGCCCTGGGAACGCAGTTCCTTCTTTCGCCCTGCAAGTCCCAGGCAAATACAACAGCCAAACTGGGTAAAGACAGGTTTCACTCTGGTCATATTGATGAGTCAGCCCCAAGCAGCAGAGAGAAGAGACAGTTGAAGGGATGATTTTGCATAACGGAAGGATTTTGTATGAGAAGAGTGAGAAGAGGCAGGTCAGATGGCTGTGGGCTGGGCATGATGTCTGGGCAACATGTAAAATTTGCAAAAATTGTAAAATCACTGTTAAAAGAACATCTTCCACACTTTTGTGTGCTAAGAAAACTGCTGACTCCTCCAGGCAGAACAAAACATCTTCTATCCACTCAACACATTGGGTCCTCGGCTTTGTTTTCCTTTTTATCCTAAATCTCTAGAATAGTCTCAGGCACATGGAAGAGACTCAGTAACTGATGAATGAATGAATGAAAATTTAATCATCAGTCTTCCTGCTAAACAGTAAACTCTTTTTAAAAAATATTTAGACTCTATTTTAAAAATTATTACCATATTCCTAAACCAGTGCCTGACATACAGTAACTGCTGAACAAATGTTTTTTAAATGAGATGAAAGTTTCCATCACAGAAAGCAGACAATATTTTCTCTCTATAGCTGTCCTGGAAATCATTTGCTCCCACCCTACAGTACTCCCCTCCCCTCGTCCCTCGCGTAAGTTCCAGATGAATTTCTGAGTTGTTCTCTTGACAAGCAATACATTCACTTCTTTTCCCTCCAAAAACATGTGTGTAAACTGTTTGTTTTGGCTGCAAGTCAATCCAGGCAAATGTGTAACCCCCTTCAACAGCAGAAAAATAAACACAGGATAAGAGTAAGGAGATGGCTTAAAGGAGGAGAAAATGTCTACCTCTTTTTGTTAATATGAAGAGCTTATTTTATGAGAAACTGTGTATTTGTAGAATCCTAAATGAGAACCTCCAGACCTCCCAGGCTCCCTCATGAATCCTTTCGGGAGGACGTGGCTTGCGGGACAGTACCACCACCATATCTGCACAACAGATATAATCACTATTATTAGGGTGATTGGCATCAACACTGTCATTAAAAATGTTGCATAATCCTACATTCTTGTTTTTGTCATGGTAAATTAAGATCATTTCCATGTTCTCTTGAAAGGATTCAGCTGTCCTGCTTCTTTTATCTCCCCACCACCTCCCGCTCTGCCCGTCCAACTCCGTCCCCCGCCACTCCTCTCCTCCCCCCCTCCCTCCTACTCCCACATGCACTACCCACTCCATCATTCCAATCATTTGCTCTGGGATCTAACCAAAAGTCTCCCCCTTGCCTTTTTAATTTTAGGTTATGACATCTAAGATATGGTCATGATCCTTTATTTTTCCCCGCCTTGTGTAGACTTTTGGTAGGAAGTCTGCTTGTTTCCCAGAGCCCTTGGCTGTGGTTGGGAACTGAGCTTTAGGTGATGAGTTCAAAGTCCATCCAGTGGTGGAGAAGTAGAGAGAAGTCTATTCTCTGGCTGGGAGTAAATGCCAGCTCTGAAAATCAGAGTCTGAGCAGGAAATAGCAAGTCAGGTATTAAGAAAAAGCTAAGAGTAATTATGAAATTACCACTTTGTTTCTTAAAGCTGCAATTTCTAGAAATTGCTACAACCAATATGACTTTAAAAAACAGAAATGCATTCTACCACAGTTGTGAAGGCAAAAGTCCAAAATCAAGGTGCTGGCTCCCTCAGACGCACCTAATGGAAGATCTTTTCATGCTTTGTAGATTCCAGAGGCTTCTGTCAGTCCTTGGTGTCCTTTAGCTTTTCCAATTGTCACTTTAGTCTCTGTCTGCGTCTTTACAGGGTCTTCCTCTTGGTGTAGCTCCACCTATCCTTGCCTCTTCTTTTAAAGATATCAGTCACTGAATATAGGACCCACTTTTATCCATGTGATCTCATCTTAACTAATTACATCTTTAAAGACCTCATTTCCAAATCCAAGGTTCCAAGTTAACATGAATTTTAGAGTGATCGCTCGTCAATCCAGTCTATGATTTCAAAGACATCAAAAGACAAATAGATTTTTAAAAACTTTTTTCTGGGACTTCTTCATATCCTCTTGCATGATGTTTAAATATCAGCTGGTAGAGAAATGAAGGCATATACTTTAGTTAAGAGGATGTCTCGTTGAATCCCAAAGTTTCCACAAAGCTAATTTCAATTCAGGGGCCTCAAATTTTTTTCTGAAAATGATCCTCCTTGATGTTTCTTTCAGTACCCTGCACACCTCCCCTCAACAGAAAATTCCTTGCCTTCTGTACCTCCCTCCTCCCCAACCTGGGGACTGTCGTGGAGTGCTTTCTTGCCTGAGAAGAGTAGGACACACTGTGAGGACAGCAATGTCAAAGGACTGGAGTATAAAGGGAAACCCACTAAGGCTTTGCATTATGGACTTTATGTAGACTTGTCTTAAACCAGAGTCCAGTAATATTTAGTAGCAAGAGCCTTTCAATACTTTATAAAAATTCCAGTTCTTACGTTCACACAATGAAAGGCATCAGTGTATCCTCAAGACTTTTCAGGTCTAAAACCCTGAGTTAAAAAGATAAAAGCATTAACTAAACAAACTGATTTTTAAAGACCCACTGGTTCTCAATTGGAAGCAATTTTGCCCAGGAGACCTTGGGCAATGTCTAGAAACATTTGTAGTTGTCATGACTGGGTGCATGTTGCTGGCACTGGAGAATAGGGATGCTGTTCAGCACCCTGCAATGCACAGGCCAGTCTTTCACAGCAAAGAATTAGCCAGCCCAAAACATAAACAGTGTTGATGTCAGCAGCTCTGATCCAGCACATAGAAAATCCCTTTAAAACCACATTCTGATGACATTTCCATCCTGCTAAAATGCCTGCACACTCAGTATATTGAGAATTTGAGCCCCCTAGCCTTTTAAACCTTCTAGAACTTTCCCCAGGCTTCCCTTTCCAGCCTCCTCTCTTATACTTCCTAACCTAAACCTGCCTACCCATGGCCCTGGGCCTGCATTTGAGCTGTTCAAGACTTCCACAGTTTTGTTAGACTTTAAAATGTCTCCTTCCAGCCCCTTCTCTACCTTCATCCTTCCCTGTCCTTCAAGGACCAGCCCAAGTTCTGCCCCTTTCTAGATGTTTTCAGGGGTCACTTGTTGGGAGCCGTTGAAACTGGAAATTGAACACATGTGCAGGGCTGCAGCATGGCCTGGGCATGGCCAACCCAAGAACAAAGAGACATCTCAAAGGGCAAGATAAGGCCATAGCTGAGGACACCTGACTCCAACTCCAATAAGAGAGATTGTAGCTGCAGGCATATTACTCCTGCAGTGAAAGTCAACCTGAAGACTTTCTCCTAAGATAGTTTCCTAAATTAATATAAGATAGTTCTCCTAAATTAACATAGTCTGTTGCTTGGAAAAGTCTTTAAACCACTCCCAAGGTCCTGCTCAGTTTCCTGTGTTTTCCACTCTAACCCTTTCCTTGCTTGAAAACTAAATAAATATGGGCCACCCAGAGACATTCCTTGTCTCAGCTCCCAAAGTCTTGAACTCTGCCAGAAGGTTTTGATCCTCCTGGAGTCTGACAATCATACCACTTGTCTCATTTATTTAGGCCATTGCTGTACACTCATTTGGGAGATTGGGGATCTTGACGAGATCCCCTGTAATCAGTCCCCTCCACTTCATCTTGCATCCTTTTCCACCTTACCCAGTACCCTCCAACCACAGTCCTACTAATGGACCCAGCCTGTCTCCACCTCTTTCCCTGGGTCCTTGTGTGACTGGCTACTCCTTGTACTTTAGGTTTCAGCTTAATGTCATAACCAGGTCTCTTATTCATACCCCAAGTTCTCTGTAATCATCCTGCTAGGTTTCTTCATACAACCTATCTCTATAGTGTCCTGGCCATTCATATGCTTTACTTAGTCTCTCCTGACTTTGTTTCCTCACTAGACTGAGGATACCAATATCCCTGGTTCATCTATATATTCTAGTCCCTTCCCAATACTGTGAAATGTGGCTCAAAATAAAGGCTCAAATGAATGAATGAGTGGTCTAACTCCTTGCAAGAGAACAATCACTTTCCTCCAATTACTTGTAATGGAGAATCTGGTTTTCCATGCCCTCTTCCTGTTCTTCCATGGTTGTAGAATTTTTAGTTAGGACATTCCACTCAGTTAAAGACTACATCTCCTAGGCCCCTTTGCACTCAGGTCTGGCCATGAGACAAAGTTCTGGAAATGGGATGAGAATAGAAGTTAGTGTCCAGGTTCCCAATGGTGCACTTAAAAGATGAATGTGCTCCCTTCCTTTGTCACTTCCGGCTTCAATATGGACATGGTATTGCCCACCATGCAGATAAGGGCAGTATTCAAAAATGGCAGAACAGTGAGAGCAAAGGGAACAGGATCAGCAGTATGATGGCTCTCATGCAACCCAGATAAGTTAAGAAGCCTCCTTGCTTTCCTAACTTTTCTCTAAATTAGCAGCACCATCTTCATTTTGACAAACTGTGGTACAGAAGGCCTGTTCTCACATTCTTTGATAAAATCAGCAGAAATTCTGGACAGTAGCTAGTATTTCCTGGGATGTTTTTCCTTCAACCTCCCAAGCTCCCACTCCCTGACCTGTCCTTGTTCTCCTCTGAGCTCCAACCTTGATGTTACTCTGGGGCATTTATCAGGCTTCACAACATAATTTGAACAATGGATAGTTTGAGAGACCTCTGTAGCTGCTGGTTTCAAACAGGAGCCAAAGAGAATTCTTTCTGTGGTCTGTTGGCCATTTCAGAACTTTGGAAATGGAATGGTCAATTCATCAGAAAGAAATAGCAGGTGAGTATAGTGGACTTTGGGGGGCTTGCAGCAGAGAGACGCTGGCAAGTCGGGACCTGTACTATGCGGTTGGCAGGAGAACAAGGAACTCCTCCCCTCTCTGGGGGGCAGCTGTGATCCTGCCGGTATGTGGGCTGAGAATCAGACATCTCATGTCGTCCTGTCCCCTGTCCCGTGTACCCCCTCCGCCTCCCCCCTGCTTAGGAAGTGGGAGCCAGTGAACTACACATCTTGTGAAAAGATTGGCTATGTTATATAGTATGAGCTCCCCATATGCAAAGATAAGGACAACCATTTGGAAGAAAACAGGAGACAATATGACAGATAATGAAGATCTCTGGTTGTTTAGCTTTGAAATTTATGCTTTCTTATGTCCCGTTCTGTTCTGTTTTGTTGTGTTTAATTTTACCCCCTTTTAAAATAAAATTTAAAAAACTTTTAAAAATACTACTTACAGATATTAAAGAGCTTTCTATTTACTTCCTCCCATTCACTATTTGTTAAAAACAGAGATTAGAGTGTCCCTAAGCATTCTAATTGGAAGCAGCTAAGAAAGAAGTTTGGAATGTGAACTTTTCCATACAACACGTTAAGCACCTGCCCAGGTGTTAGTTTAGGCACGGAGGACACAGCATTGAACAGACAGATAAGGAGGCTGATATCCCATTTTTGTTGGAGGGAGACAGACAAGGAAAAAACACAGAGAAATAGAGATAGGAAAGAGGGATGAGAGGGGAGGGAGATAGGGAAGAAGAAAAATGATAAGAGCACAGTGAAGATACAGTTGATCAAGGAGGTACTAGGGAGACACAGATCGGAGGTGCAAATGACATGAGACAATTGTGGGGATGATGGTGTGGGGAAAGGCGCAGCAATGCCAACGCCCTGGGGTGGGAACATTCAATGTGTTGAAAAGCAAACAGAAGATATGGGTAAGGTGAAGTGAATGAGAAAGGAAGAGAGAGGTTTAGCTCGTACATCCCCTCAAAAGCCCACACACAGAGTTGAAAAGACCAGAAAAGAAGAAACAAGAAGCCCGTCCTTAACTAGTGCTCTTACCAACAAGAAAACAACTTAAGAAACCTCTGGAAATCTGAGTTCATGTTCTAATCCCTCTTCCCTTACCCATATAATGTCCTTTAAGAGCACACTGCCTGCAAGATATCTGGGTGGTCAACCTGCTCATGACAATAGATGAAAAAGATTCTGGCCTTAAAATCCCCCTTTTCTACATTTATAACAGTCTGTCCCAGATGGCCCAACCTCAGCTTCAAGCAATCCAAAACAAGAGGCTCCGTCAGGCCCCTGGGTAGAAAAGATGGGCTCATGGGACTCGTTGTATGTCTTTTGACTTGGCGTTTACCTTTGAAATGAACACAGATGTTTCCGAGAATACTATCAGCCAATTAGAATGCAGATTCTAGAATCTACCTTTTCTTTCTTGTTTGTAAGTCATGACAGCATTTGCTGTCCTGGTGGCATGCCTCCCATTCTCCGTAATTTCACTAAAGTAACTCCCAGCAGCTCTGTGGCCACTATTTGTTCAATGCCTACGTCACTGATAGGGGTTCATGGTATACAGGCCATGGTCTCTTCTTTCAAGTATAAGGCTAGTGGGGAGCCAGATACTGAGCAGGTAATTCCTGGATGATAAGTGCTGTGGAAGAGAAAGTCAGATTCTTTTGGAAACAGCCATGCACAACGTCCAGTGCTGGGCTAAGAGAGCTCTATTCTTAAAGATCTCATCTTCATCTTGAGAATTTTGCTCTATTCTTTGAAGGTTGTTTTGCTTTCTGACGAACATTAAAGAAAAAATAAGAGCAACTAGTATTGCTTTCTGTCACCTCCCTGCCACCTTACACTATCTCCCTAAGTGTGACTTTACTTCATATTTCTTACTCCAGAATCAAACTATATTTTCGAGCATTGTAAAACCAAATGTGATGTGAAGTGGTAGGAAGTGTTCAGCATTTGGCCTGAGATGATCTGGGCTCAAATCCCAGCATTGCCTCCCAGAAGTCCTTACACACTCTGAGGATAATAACTCCCATCTCCACTCACAGGGTTATTGTGAAGATCAATGTGATCATTTACATGAAAATGCTCTGTAAACTATGGGGCATTATTCCCATGTCAGCTGCTGTTTCACAAGTCTTAGCATATTCTGAACTTCAGCTTTTCCTGACACTAATATACAGATTCCTGCTATTCTTTTGTGACACCCCTCATTATGTGCTCCTCCTTCTATCTTTTGTTTGTGTTCGTTTAAAATATGAGCTAGGATGGCTTTCCTTCACCAGCGTACTGCTCTCTTTGACTGTCTCTCTATTTTTCCCTGTGACTTTCTGTAGAGGTACAGATAGGGTGTCATGTAAAGCTTCTCCACCTTCCTTGGACCTCACAGAGTCCTTAAACCAAGTGCCAGATGCTCCCCTTTCCCATTTTCCAAAGTTACTTTTAACCCGGATCAAAATTGAATCTTGACTGGGGTCACACAAAGATCATTCTAACTATTGGGTTTGTCTTGAAATCTATCCCAGTTGATGGTAGCCTGGAAGAACTGTAAGGAAGTCTGGAGGTCAGAATTCTCTTTAAGGGTCTTTTATAGAGTGATTCAGATCCTCAGTAGCAATTCATGTGGAAACTTGTCTAAAGTCATGAGGAAACCCCAAAGTTTCTTTGAGCTCCCAGACATACCCCCAAACAGACCCACTTTAATCAAAAAGCCTTGCCCAGCCCAGCTTTGCTGGCTGCCATATCACTCTGTTCAATGCCCCCACCATGAAGCATGACTACAGCCTCCAAGGCAGTTTGCTTCCGAAGCAAACTCAGATGCCAAGTCTGATTTACACCTGTTCTGGAGGCAAGGCTCCAAGGGCCCACTAGAGGCAGCGCAAGCATGAGCTCTTCTTGGTCCATGCAGACCACCGTTGCCTGCAACCTTACTGCCCTCCCTCTTACCAACTACACAGAAGGCTTTGCCTGGAAGCGGTGAAAGTCAGAGCAAGACTGTTGTAATTCTCTGCTTGGAAAAACCCAGTGGTTTCCAGGTTGTATCACAGGTGGGGATTGGGGAGAAGTTTTGGGCAGGCAGGCAAAGAGAGGCTATGAATTAACCCAGTGGTTAAGTACAAACACGTGAAAAGTCAAGCATACGTAAAGGAAATTGATATCATTTTTTTCCATTTCAGCTAAACCTTCCATTGGACATAGCTTGATGTCTGTGACAATGAGCAGGGAAGCAAGTGGCACACAAATCACTAGGTTGTAGAGGAGAGGAGAGGGGGGTAGACTCTAAAGGGATGCAGCCCTTGATCAAAGATGCAAAGTACAGCAAGGCTATAGCTGCATCCTGGTTCTTGCCCTCTGACCTTTGCTTTACCAAGCAACAGTACCTTTCTTTGGAATGACCTCTGAGGAATCCCAGAGGGTATGTGTAGGTTTCCAAACAAGATGCAGGAGCTGCTTGGTTACTGTGCAGGATCAAGTCTTTTTTTTTCTTCCTCTTTCCTTTTTTTAGCCTTCTTAATTCAATCAACCCATCTTCATAGTCATTACCAAATGCCACTGAATCCCCCAGGTCAGACAGAAACAACTATTGTTTGCTTGGAACACAGGTTCATTTATATGCTGAAATAGAATACATCTTACAAACAGCAAATCAAGAAGCATTCTGAAAAATAAGCACTGGCAAGAGTAAAAAAAAAAAAAAAAAAAAAAAACCTTATATTGTCCAAAACACTCAACAGGGGAAATACCATGATTTTCACTTGCTGCAATTGGAGCCATTAATATACCTCATCTTTCTGTTTAAAATGTGTTTCCCTTTAGGTTCTGGCAATGAAAGCCTTAGTTTTTTTGTTATTTTCATCATGACTTCAGAAACAGAAAATCCTGTTTAAGGATTTTCTTGGAATTATTTAAGAAAGTGTGCTTTTCTTTCTTTCTTTTTTTAATGGAAATGTTGACCCATCAGGATTTATTTAAATCCTCCTTGGTTATGGGCTTCCAAAGACAAAGCCATATCCATGGCAACAACAGGCCGCCCAGCAGAAGAGAGAGACATCCAGACACGAAGCATAATAGCTCTATTTACTGATGACTAAGATCTTGAAAGCTCTACTGTACATTCCAACTGGAAGCTTGGGCCACACTCCAGGCTGTCATCCTCCAGGTCCAGCATCTACAGTCAGAACCACAGAAAAGGACAGAAGCCCTTTCCAAGCCCTGGGAGTAAGGAATGTGATGCTTCTCCCAAGGATCAGGATGGTCCTACAGGAACAATAGGCCAAACTAAGAAGGAGACTGGAACAGGGTAGTCACAAGGGACCTCTAGAGCAGCTTTCATGGCCTGAGGGTTTCCTTCCCTCACTGCAGTTGAAGAGGGCTGCCCTGGGAGGCAGTTTCTGCTCCAGAGATAGGCCCTCAGGCCGGAGAGCGATGAGCAACTAGAGCAGCCCTGACCAGTTTATCTGCAAATGTTTTGTGATTTCCCCCTAACCCCTTGCACCAGCATGCCTTATTCCATCAGCTTTATCCACATGAGAATAAAACCCTGTAAACACACAAATCCCAGGCAAGGACTGTGCACACCAAGCACCTCTCAGCTTTCTGACACACAGGCATAAAACAAGAACACGCATAGCTCTCATCAAATTGCTCATCAAAATACGTTGTACTCCTGTTTGGTTGAATTTATGTAGAACAATCAATTTAGAAATAATACTTTTACTTTCCTTTTACTGTATATATTAGAGCAATGTCCTGTTAACTAATATAAGGTTTTAATTTTGGGGTAATCATTTATGGGCAAACCCTTGAGCTGAATGCATCTGAGACAACTTGTCCAATAGATCTACCTTTGTTCCCTGAAATAAACCCATAGCTATCCCCAGACACAAAGACATTTTAGAGGCATCAACCTCCTACTGGCCTTCATCTGTTGCTTTCACCTTTAGATGTGGGTGGCTAGGCAGACCCTTCAGTGGGCAAGGCTGGCAGTGAAGGGACAGACACCAGGCAGTTACACTGCACCCTTCCTGCCTTATCCAGTGGGAGCTGAGTGTCCTGCCTTACATCCTAAAACAAAACTTGGATGTGCTGGGTCTTGCACAAGAAATGTCCTTTTACCTGTAGATGATGTTATATTACTTAACCAACATGATCAACCATTCACAAAGTGTTCTCTAGAGTTTGAAGACATTTTAGTGCATACTCTACCTCCCATTTCATCTTTTTCCTCTGGATTACTGTCTTCTTTTCTTTGGTTTCATTCAGAATGCTGCCAATCCTTTATGGTTCTTTTGCAAACAAAAAGCAAGGAGGTTTTAAAAAAAACTTACAAAGAGAAATTTTGTTCTGCTCCTTCTTCTTTAAGTCCCTGAAGAGATTTATGAAAATGAATTTCTATATCGGGAATCACAATAATTGGAGTTGTTAAGGCTTAGCAGAAACAACTGGTACTTTCACATGCTGGAAAGAGACAAATGTCAGATAAGATAAATAAAATAATAGAAAGAGGAATATGAAATTTATTCCATATTAATCTTAGCAAAACCAAAACTATAATAAAAAGCTTGGACATTTAGAGATTACTCTTTATCTTTTAAATATGATCTTCTAGAGATAAGATACAAATCTAAACCTAAAAACATATAATCATTCTGCTTCCAAGAAAGTTGGACTCCAAAAGTTCATAAATGTCTAGTCTCTTGTTCATTTTTGTTCCTCCTTTCCTTAAGCTGCGTTTCCTCATCAGGCAAATAAACTTACCCAAAAGGACATAGCAAGTTCCCAGCTCTTCTCTCTGGTACATATTAAAATGGAAGTGTTTTACAACTTCTTCTGAGTCTATAATTATTCCAAAATAGAAAACTAAGAAAAAATTTAAGTGAGAATGACAAGCCAAAGGAGCCTAGAGACTGTGGAGATTCAGTCTGACTACTGCCACTTGCCAGTTTACCTGAGTGCAATGAAGTTAGATTCCTGACCGATAAGGATAACTGACACAAAGGTAAAGTTAAATTGCTGATTAATGAGAACAACTGGCTTGGGAGTGGGAGGCAGAGAGGACACAGAAGCCTGGAAGTGAAACCTAGGGTTCCACAGCTCTATCAGCAGACTGACGAAGCAATAGTTCTGTTTCCTGGTTTGGCTCCAAATGCCTAAGTATGGATACGTGGTTGGATTTCAGTGTAGACATCCTGGCTTCTTTCTTTCTTCACCACAGTTTATGTACTTGCTTCTCTCAAAGCAAGGTTGAGTGGAATAAATTCAAAATCCTTGAGGATGTTTTGAGAGACCGAGTGTAACTGGTGCAATTCTTTTTGCAATGTGTGACTGGTTTCATTCTCCATCTTCTGCTCGGGCTATAAGCCACAGGCAAGTAAAATGAGCTCAGTGACCAGATGCTGAGCAGAAGGCATGACACTCAGAGCACTGTTACTTCTCCGTTTCTGTCTGTGCTGGACGCTCCAGCTAAAACAGCCTTCCCTGGCAAGATTCCCAACCAGTTGAAATTTTGAAAAAGCCATCAGGCCTGGTCAGAGAGCCTTGGCTGCTTCCACTAGCCCTTTTTGAACACAAAAGCTGCCCCTCATTGTAAGTGGTTGCCCAGCACACAGCTCTGAATGGAGTCCTTTGCAAATCTTTTACACTTGGCCTAGTAACCTGAGCTCATGCTCCGTTTCTGGCAAGGACACTGTGGAAAATTCCCTGTACGTAAAACTCTGGCTCCATTTCCCTAGTGATTCTGCGAAGCTCTCTCTGTGCAATGGTAAAAATGGAGCACCCTAACCATCCTCAGGAACCAGGGTCTGAAACAAAGAGCACTTCAGCACTGGTGGCAAGAAGTTACACTTTCCAGCATGGAGCTTCTCTGAGAATTTAGAATGAATCTGGCTACAAAGCTTATT
>PVJX010037183.1:0-17119 GCA_004027295.1 Dolichotis patagonum | reverse complement strand
ATGATTTGCTGCATCCTGTTTGCCAATATTTTATTGAGAATTTTTGCAACTATGTTCATCAGGGAGATTGGCCTATAGTTCTCTTTTTTAGTTGAGTCTTTCTCTGGTTTTGGTACTAGAGTGATATTTGCTTCCAGGAATGATTTAGGCAGAATTGCTTCCCTTTCAATTTCATTGAAGAGTTTCAGGAGTGTTGGAGTTAAGTCTTCTTTGTATTTCTTGTAGAATTCTGCAGTATGTTATGCACTCTTACCATTTCTTACACCAGAGAGACTATATGGTATTTACATGTGTGAATTTGAATTATTTCACTTATGAGTATGGTCTCAAGTTGCATCAACATAAATATTGCAGTGTGATCATTACTTATAGCTGAGTAGTATTCCATTGTGTAAAAGTACCACATCTTTTTTATCCATTCCTCAGTTGATGGGCATTTAGGTTGTTTCCAAGATCTGTATATTATGAATTGTGCTGCTATAAATATTTGTGTGTATATATCACTGTGATATGATGTTTTAATTTCTTCTGAGAATATGCACAGATGTGGAATAGCTGGGACTTCCAATCCCAGCTTTTTGAGGAAAGGAGATTGTTATTTAATTTCCATGTATTTGTGCAGGTGTTGCAATTTCTTTGGCTATTAATTTCTAATTTAAGTGCACTATGGTATGATAGTATGCATAGGATAATTTTGGTCTGTTTACATTTACTTAGGAATGTTTTATGGGCTAATATATCATCTATTTTGGAGAATGTCCCCTGTGCAGCTGAGAAGAACTTGTATTCTGATGTGGTTGGGGAGAACACTCTATAAACATCTATTAAGTCCATTTGTTCACAGGTTTCACTTAGTTCTGTTATTTCTTTGCTGACTTTTTGTCTAGTTGATCTATCTCTTTGTGACAATGGTGTGTTAAGGTCCCCTATTACAATTGTGCTCTTGCTTATTTGATTTTTCATATTTATTAGTACTTGTCGTATATTGTTGTGTGTTCTATTTGGTGCATATATGTTTATGATTGTTAGCATTTTTCTTGACTTATTGCCTTGATGAGTATGTGGGAACCTTCTCCACCACTTCTGATCCATTTTAATTTGAGGTTCACATTACCTGCAAATAGAATAGCAACCTCTGGTTTGTTCTGTGCTCCTGTCACATGGAATATTATTTTTCTTCATTTAACTTTTAGTCTATGAGTTTCGTTTTGAGTCAGATGTGTTTCTTGTATACAGCATATTGTGAGATCTTGTTTATTTATTTTTTAAAATATTATTTAAAGAGAAAACAAAACAAAGCAAACTGAAACAAAACAGAAAAAAAGGGTAGCAATGATACAGAACTCCAAGGAAAAAAAGAAAATAACAAAAAAACTAAGAAATCATTACTTGATAACTTATGTACTGTCATCTAGGAAATAGTTGTTCAAGTTACAAAATTAAAACATACAAAGTACACATTCAAACAATGAGACTGTTAACAGTTCTGCTCCATGATCTAAAAAAAACAGTAATATGGTCATTCATCTTACACACTTAACCATGCATTCAATTATATCCATTAGAGCACTTTGTTTTCCTCTCTTTTTTACAGTAGCAATTACACATTTTGGGTTTTATTACTCCTACATTTCTTATTACTTTTTAAACTACAGAAACAATGTGATATATATAAATATGATTCTCATTTATTTTACTAATGAGGATGGCCTCAAGTTGACTCAATTTCCCTATGAAGGTCTCAAGATCATCCTTTTTTATAGTTGAGTAGTATTCCATTGTGTAAAAATACCACATCTTTTTCATCCACTCTGCAATTGATGGGCATCTTGGTTGTTTCTAATATTTAGCTATCATAAATTGGCCTGCTATAAACATAGGTGTACATATATCATTGTGATATGAAATTTTCAGTTCTTCTGGGAAAATACCCAGGAGGGTAAGAGCTGGGGTGAATGGAGCTTCCACTCCTACTCTTCTGAGAATTCTCCATATTGATTTCCATAGTGGTTGCACCAGTCTGCACTCCCACCAGCAGTGAAGCAGTGTTCCTTTTTCCCCGCTGCCTCACCAACATTTGTTAACAGTTGATTTCTTGAAGGCAGCTATTCTTTCCAGTGTGAGATGAAATCTCAATGTTGTTTAAATTTGCATTTCTTGAATGACGAGTGATGGTGAACATTTCTTCATATATTTGTTTGCCATTTATATATCTTCATCTGAGAACTGTGTATTCATCTCAGCTGCCCATTTTTGGAGAGGGTCTTTGAATTTGGGGGGGGTTGATGTTTTTCAATTCTTTATATGTTTTTGATATAAGTCCTTTGTCTGAGGGGTTGCTTGTTAAATTTTTTTCCCATTCTGTGAGTTTTCTTTTCACTCTGTTGGTGATTTCTTTTGATGTGTAAAAACATTTCAATAATATGAGATCCCAGTTCTTGATTCTCTGAAGTGTTTCCCATGCAATGTACATTTTGTTCATGGATTCTCTGCCTACTCGTATGTCTCCAAGACTTCTACCTACCTTATCTTCTAGTAGATTTAGTGTTTCTGTTTTAATGTTTAGGTCTTTGATCCATTTAGACTTTAGTTTTGTGCATGGTGATAGGCATGGATCTAGTTTCAGTCTTCTGCATGTGGAGAGCCAATTTTGTCAACACCATTTATTAAAGAGGCTATCCTTCTTCAAATGAACATGTTTAGCCCCTTTGTCAAATATCAGGTGGCTGAGTGTCTTTGTACTTATACTTGCATCTTCTAATCTGTTCCATTGGTCCTCAGGTCTATCTCTTTGCCAGTGGCATGCTGATTTTATCACTGTTGCTTTGTAGTTCCATTTCAAGTCAGGAATTGAGATGCCTCCTCCCTTGTCTTTATTGTCCAGAATTGCCTTTGGCATTCTTGGTTTCTTCTGTTTGCAAATGAATTTTAGGAGAGTTTTCTCTAGGTTTCTGAGGTATGTCAATAGTACTTTGCTTGTGTTAAATCTGTATAACAGTTTTGGGAGTATGGCCATTTTCACAATGTTGGTTCTTACTAACCAAGAGTAAGGAATATCCTTCCAATTTCTAACATCCTTTTCAATCTCCCTTTTTAGCGTAATATAATTTTCAACATATATGTCTTTTACATTCTTAGTTAGGTTGATTCCTAAGTATTTCATTTATTAGACGTTATTGTGAAGGGCAATATTTCCATAATTTCTCTCTTGGTGAGGTTTTGTTTGTGTGCAGGAATGCTATTGATTTTTGAGCATTGACTTTGTAGCCAGCTACACTGCTGAGTTTGTTTATGACCTCTGATAGTCTTTTAATGGAGTTTTTGGGTCTTCTATATAGAGAATCATGTCATCTGCAAATATTGATAATTTAACTTCTTCCTTTCCTATCTTTATTCCATTTATTTCTTTCTATTGTCTGATTCCCCTGTCTAGTTTTTCCTGATCTACACTGAATAGGAGTGGTGATAGTGGGCATCCTTGTCTTGTTCCTGAATTTAAAGTGAAAGCTTTCAGTTTATGTCCATTAATAAAATATTGGCTCTTGGTTTGTCATAAATGGCCTTTATAACTTTGAGGTAGACACCGTGTATTCCAATTTTCTGAAAAGTTTTTATCATGAACATGTGTTGGACTTTATCAAAAGCTTTTTGTGCACCTATTGAGATGACCATGTGGTTTTTGTTTTTGGCTCTGTTGATGTGGTGTACCACATTTATTAATACGTGTATGTTTATCCATCCTTGTATTCCTGGAATGAACCCCACTTGGTCATGATGTATAATCTTCATGGTGATTTGCTGCATTCTATTTGCCAGTATTTTATTGAGAATCTTTGCATCAATGTTCATTACTGAGATTGCCCTAAAGTTCTCCTCTTTGGTTGGGTCTTTCTCTGGTTTTGGTATAAGAATGCTTGCCTCCAGGAATGATTCAGGGAGCACTGCTTTCTTTTCAATTTCATTGAAGAGTTTAAGGAATATTGGCATCAAATCTTCTCTAAATTTCTTGTAGAACTCAGCCGTGAATCCAGCAGGACCTGGGATTTTCTCTGTTGGTAAGTTTTTTTTTTACTATGTTTTCAATTTCAGTAGATGATTTTGGATTATTCAAAATTGCTATATCTTCTTGGTTGAGCTTTGGTAGTTCCTATGTTTCTAGAAATCTGTCCATTTCCTCTGTGTTTTCCACTCAAGTGAGTAGACATTTTCAAAGAAGGTATTCATGATCTTTTGAATTTCCATGGGATGCGTAGTAATTTCCCCCTTTGGAGTCCTTATTGCGTGAATTTGAGTTTTTTCTTTTCTTTCTTTTGCTTTATAAGGTTAGCTAGAAGTTTGTCAATTTTGTTTGTTCTCTCAAAAAACCAGCTTTTTGATTCATCAATTCATTGTAAATGTTTTTAGTTTCAATTGCATTGATTTCTGCTCTAATCTTTACTATTTCCTTTCTTCTATGAGCTTTGGGTTTAACTTGTTTCCTTTTTCTAGAATCTTGAGATGAAGCATTAGATTGTTTATTTCTGCTCATTTTGTTTTCTTGATATGACAATTTATTGCTATATATTTCCCTGTTAAGATCACTTCCATTGCATCCCACAGATTACAATAGGTTGTTTCCATATTTTCATTGAATTTTAGGTATTGTTTTATTTCTTCTTTAATTTCATCTGTAGCATACTGGTTGTTTAAAAGTTTGTTATTTAATTTTCATGTATGCATGCAGGTTTTGCAATTTCTTTTGCCATTAATTTCCAATTTCAGTGTGCTATGGTCAGATATTATGCATGGGATAATTTCAAAATTCTTGCATTTACCTAAGAATATTTTATGAGATAATATATGGTCTATTTTGGAGAATGACCCATGTGCACCTGAGAAGAATCTGTATTCTGTTGTGGTTTGGTGGAGCACTCTGTAAATATCTACTAAGTCCAATTACTCACAGTTATGATTCAGTTCCATCACTTATTTGCTGACTTTTTCTCTAGTTGATCTACTTCTTTGTGACAATGGATTGTTAAGGTCACCTATAATAATTGTGTTCTTGTGTATTTGGTTTTTCATGTCCTTTAGTATCTGTCATATATAACTGGGTGCTCCTATGTTTAGTGCATATATATTTATAATTGTTAGTTCTTCCTCTTGAATTTTTCCACTAATGAGTATGTAGTGACCTTCTTTGTCTCTTTTAATCATTTTAGGTTTGAAGTTCACGTTGTTTGCAAGTAGAATAGCTACCCCTCTTTTTTTCTGGGTTCCTGTTTCATGGAATACTTTTTTCCATCCTTTGGCTTTTAATCTATGAGTTTCCTTTCGGGTCAGATGTTTTTCTTGTATATAGCATATTGTGGGATCATGTTTCTTGATCCATTCTGTAAACGTATGTCTTTTGATAGTTTAATTGAGGCCACTTACCTTTACGGATATCACTGATATGTACTGGCTCAATTTTGCCATGTTATATTCCTATAGTTTGCTTTCTGCTTTTCCCCCTTATTTAATGACTTGTCCTACCTGTTTGTTTTGTTTCTGTTGTTCTGGGGACTGTGGTCATTTTTATCTCTGTCTAGTATGTCTTTCAAACCTCTTTCTAGAGTTGGTTTTGTGGATGTGAATTTCATCAATTGTTTTTCATCATGGAAGTATCTTGTTTCTCCATTAAATTTGAATGAAAGTTTTGCTTGGTACATCAGCCTGGGTTGAAAGTTGTTTTCTTTCAGGGCTTGAAATATCTCACTCTAAGCATGTGTTGACTTGAGGGTTTGTGGTGAAAAGTCTGCTGTGATTCTAATGGGCTTTCCTAAATAGGTGACCTGTGTCTTTTCTCTAACAGCTTTTAGTATTCTGTTTTTATGTTGTATGTCTGCTATCTTAATTATTATTTGTCTGGGTGTAGATTTATGTTGGTTGTGAGTGTTTGGCATTCTATATGCCTCACTTATCTGCATATCAGATTTTCCCCCATGTTTGGGAAATTTTCTCCTATTATTTTTGTGAATATTTTACATATGTCATTTGTATTGACTCCACCATCTTCACTGATGCCTATTAACCTTATATTGTTGCTGTTGGCATCATCTTGAAGCTTCTGGATTGTCATTTCATGCTGCTTAGTTATTTTTAAAAGTTCTATCCTTTCATGATCACTAATTGTGAACCTATCCTCAAGGTCTGAAATCCTATCCTCAGCTTCATTTAAACGGTTTTGCAAGCTTTGAATAGAATTTTTTGTTTCTTGGATATCTCTTTTAGCATGATTCATAAACTCTGCTGGTTTTCTATATTGTTCATTCAGGCTTTCAATCGGTTTCCCATGCTCCTGTAACTTTTTCTCTATTTCTTCTTTAGCTGTGCTCAGCAGCTCCTTTACTAAGGTTGTTACTTCTATCTTTACCTGGGAGAGTACTTCTAATTTGATTTCCTCTATGGCCTCACAGACTTGTTCTTTTATTTCATTTGCTATCTTTTCAGAGATTTCTGGTGTGTTACTTTGGGGGTCCTCTAATTCAATGTCTCCTGTACTTGAACCTGGTGAACTCGATGTTTGAGATTGCATTTTGCTTTTTCATTTTGCCATTTTCCCCTTTTGAGTTATTTTTTGGTCCTTCAGATCCACTAGTGTGAACTGTTGGTAGTGTGTATCTTGGTGTCCTACTGTAAGATTGATGTTTGTCCAATTGCTGGGTCCTACAATGAATAGGTGGGCCAGTCACCTGACTTTCTGCTGCAAGGCCTGTTGGGTGAGTCCTATATTCTTCCTGGGCTGACAAGCCTAGTAGTATTTATGTAGGTCCATTTTTAGTTCCTGCTAGTACTTTATCTTCAGGTTATTCCAGGTCATCAAATCTCCTTGTCTGTAGTGTTTGTGTCAGCTGAGGCCCTATTGTGTCCCTACTGTGTGCCTGTGTGTCTCATAAGCCCTTTTGATTTTCTTCAAGTTGGGGAAGTCCTTCTCAGCCCAATCCTCACTGTGCCTAATGTTTTCTGTGTGTAGGAAGGGGTCACCCTCACTCTTGTCACACTTATCAAGGTCCTACTATTAGTAGGAGGGAGCTTTAGTACTGGCCTTATTTACCCACTGTACACCTCTATTTTAGGGGCATATTCATCACACTGACTGAAACCAGCTGAGATCTTATTTTGGTGAGGCAGTCACTTAATCTCCCTTTAAGCTAGCACAGATAGTCTGCTCTAGTCCCAGGTTCGTCTGGGCGCAGAGTTCCAAGGTTGCCCCATGAGCTGGGATTTCACAGGAGCACACTCAGTCAGGGAGCAGGATGGGTTCCTGGCTCTGCTGGCTGCTTGGGGCTCACTGAGCATAGTCCAGTTAGGTCCCCTGGTCTCTCTTGTGCACCTTGGGGTGGTATCAGATGCAGGGCGTGTCTTACTGCCTGGGCATGGTGTTCCAAGCTTGCCTGATGTGATCTGGGATTTTGGCCCTGGGGTGTGCCCAGTCAGGGCCAGGGTGGTTTTCCAACCCTGCTGGCTGCTTGGGGTTCACTGAGCGTAGTTGGGATCCTGTTTCTTTTTATTATTTTTATTTTTTTAATTTTATTTAAAGAGAAAAAACAAAACAAAACAGAATAAAGGGTAGCAACACTACAGAATTCCAAGGAAAAAAAGGAAAAGAACAACAACAAAAAATCTTAAGAAATTATTACTTGACAAATTACATACTGACTTCTTGGAAATAGTTGTTCAAATTACAAAGTTAAAACATGTAAAGTAGACATTCAAACAGTGAGACTGTTAACAATTCTGCTCCATGATCTGACAAGAACAGCAATATGGTCATCCATTGTACCCACTCAAATATACATGCAATTATATCAAAAGGGTAAAATTATTATTTTTTAATTTTTTTATTTTTTAAATTTTATTTTAAAGATAATAAAACAAAAGAGGGCAGAACAGAGCAGATCAGAACAGGACAACATAGGCAACACAGTACTTTACATTAAAACAACCAGACATTAACAGTAGCTATCACAATATCTCTTTCTCTGCTATAGTTGAGCATAGTTTCAAATACAATAATATGAAACATAGCCAAATAGTATAAAACCATTCAAAGAGTGAAAGAATTACAGGGCATTCTGAACTGAATAACAGAGAATGATCAA
This sequence comes from Dolichotis patagonum, assembly GCA_004027295.1. Lineage (NCBI taxonomy): Eukaryota > Metazoa > Chordata > Mammalia > Rodentia > Caviidae > Dolichotis > Dolichotis patagonum. The sequence continues at coordinate 8,996 of PVJX010037183.1, read as the reverse complement.
TGGGTATTATAATATCTCATTTTTGATAGAAAAATTTTGTTTAAACTACCACACATACTCAAATCCCAATAAGACACAATGTGATAGAACCAATGGTAGTAGAAGAATAGAAGCATGGTAGGACTTCTAAGAAGGATGATATTAAATGAGCAATAGCTGTCATAATGTTATGTTTTCTTCAAAACAGCTGTTTGTACCATCATGCATGATATAGTCAAACAAAACAGAATAAAACCATTCCAACTGATGAATGAACACATTGAAAGTCTTCAAAGGTATGAGATGGGGACTCATGCTTACCATGCAATCTTATATACTCTTATCAACTCTCATACTAGGGAGACTATACGGTATTTACACATGTGAGTCTGGTTTATTTCGCTTATGAGTATGGCCTCAAGTTGTGTCCATTTATTTATAAATATTTCAATGTGGTCATTCTTTATAGCTGAGTACTACTCCATTGTATAAAAATGCCACAACTTTTTTATCCATTCCTCAGTTGATGGGCACTTAGGTTGTTTCCACAATCTGGCTATTACAAATTGTGCTGCTATAAACATGGGTGCACATATATCACTGTGATGTTTTCAGATCTTCTGGGAATATGCATAGAAGTGGGATAGCTGGGTCAAATGGGACCTCCAAACACAGCTTTTTGATGAATCTCCAGACTGACCTCCACAGTGGTTGCACCAGTCTACACTCCCACCAACAGTGCAGAAGAGTTCCTTTTTCCTCACAGCCTCTCCAGCACTTGTTGTTGGTAGTTTTTTTTTTATTCTGGCAATTTTTTCTGGGGTGAGGTGGAATCTCAGTGTGGTTTTAATTTGCATTTCTCTAATGACTAATGATGATGAGCATTTTTTCTTATATTTATTTGCCATTCGTATTTGTTCATCTGAGAACTGTGTATTCATTTCAGATGCCCATTTTTGGATTGGGTCTTTGATTTCCTGTATAGCCTCATGGATTTGTTTCTTTATTTTACTTGCTGTTTTTTCAGTGATTTCAGTTGTATGACTTTTAACATCGTCTATTTCAATGCCTCCTGTACTTGCTTCTGATGGACTAAATGTTTAAGATTGCATTTTGCTTTTTCATTTTGTCATTTTCAATGTTCAAGCTAATATTTGGTATTTCAATCCCACTAGTCTCAACTATCAGTAATGTGTATTTTAGGGTCCCATTGTGTGGTTGATGTTTGTCTGATTGCTGGGTACCACAATGAAGTGGAGGGGTAGTCACCTGAATTCTTCCTTCAGGGCCTGTTGGGGGTGAGTCCTATATTCTTCCTAGGCTGACTAGCCTAAAAGTATTGGTGTAACTCAACCCTTAGTTCCTGCTGTTTCTATGTCTTCAGGTTGTTCCAGGTTACCAGATCTCCCTGTCTATAGCGTTTGTCTTGGCTGGGACCTTACTGTGTCTTTGGGTGTCTCATAAGCCCTTTTAATTTTCTCCAGGTTGGGAAGAACTTATTCACACACTCCTCAACCAACCTGATGTTCTCTGTATGGAGGAAGGACTCATGCACACTCTTGCAAACTCGACAAAATCCTACAACTGGAGAGAACTTCATTACTGCTCTTGTTTACCCACTGAAGACAAGGAGGAGGAGTGGAAGCCAAAGGTCAACAGCAATACTAGGTCCAGGAGGTGGGGAGTGACCCCTGAGGGTGGGAGGGTGGGTGTGCAAGTGGTTTACCCTCTGAAGTGGAGGTCCATGTTCCAAGGTTGGGATGGCAGGTGCAGAAGTGGCCTGCCCTCTCAGGTGGAAGTCTGGAGTCTGAGGCTGAGGTCTGAGTTCAGAGGTTGGGAGGGCAGGCACAGAAGCAGCCTGCCCTCTGAGGTGGAGGTCCAGGGTCTGAGGGTGGGAGAGTGGGCACTGAAGTGGCCTGCCTTCTGAGTGGAGATCCGGGGTCCTACGTATAACTCTTGAAGATATTGGTGTGGGCAAATACTTAATGAACAAAACACCAAACACATGAGAAATATAAATTATCAACAGCTGAAATGTCCTTATACTAAAAAGCTTTTGCACAGCAAAAGAAACAACCAACAGAGTGAAAAACCAGCCTACAGAACCTGAAAAAATTTGGCTATCAAAGGACCACTAACTGGATATAGAAAAAAGTTAAACCCCCAAAATTTCACGACCTAATCCAATAATTGGCATCTGAAGTTAATGTATGCTTCTCAGATGAAAAGGTACAATAAGCAAATAAATACATGAAAAAATGTTAAACATCACTGGTCATTCCAGAAGTATAAATTAAAACACCACAAAGATTTCATTTCACAATAGAAAGAATGGCTATCATCAAGAAATTAGCCAGTAATAAATGCTGGTAAGGTTGTGGGGAAAAAGAGCCAATCTCTACCACTGGTGGAAGTGCAGATTGGTACAAGCACTATGGAAATCAGTGTGGAGAGTCCTCAAAAATCTAAACTTAGAGGTTCTGTTTGATCTAATTATTTCCTGTCTAGGTTTTTTTCTGAATGAATTAGAAGCATTATACCAGAGAGATATATGCATACCCATGTTTATAATATCATGATTTGTAATAACTAAATCTTGGAAACTGCCCATATACCTATCAATGGATAAACAAATAAAGAAAATGTATGCATTTTAAAAAAATACATTGGAGTACTAGTTTGCCATAAGCAATGATAAACTTGAGACATTTTTAGGTAAATGGGTACTCCTTGAGAACATAATTTTAAGTGAAATAAGTCAAACGCTACTTTAATGATTCATGTCTGTTTGTTTGTTTGTGTTGACAGGGTCTCACTGTGTAATCCAGGCTCACCTTGAACTCACAGTCTCCCAAGCCCTGGGACTACAGGCATATGCCACTGTGCTTGGTAGACACACATTTAAGTATCATCTTTTTAAATTTTGTGTGAAAAACTTATACATAAATAAGGATCAAAATGAAAGCTAGATATTGAGAAGGAGGAAGTAAATATACAAATGGGAAGGGGAGCAAGGGAGAAGGGAGGGGGAAGAGAAGGGAAGGAATAGGGATTAAATAATTAGAAATAATTAAAGGAAAACCATAGAAACACAGTTTGTTTCTATGGAGAGGGGAAGAAGAGTTGAAGGAAAGGGAGAGGAATAGGAAAAACAATAATTAATATAGTATGTATAGGTACAAATTCTTTATGATGAGAATATTATTTATGATTAGTAAGTAAAAATGCAGCAATGAAATTAATTTTAAAAATAATGCACGGCCAGGGCTTTAGCTCAGTGACATAAGCACCTGTTTGGCAAGTGCAGGTTCATGAGTTCGAGCTCCGGTTTAAAAAAATAAAAAAAAATAAAGCGGCATTTATCAAATCTATGTATTAATCTTTGTCTATATTTTGGGTTAGATATTTATTGGATACCTTCATAAGTATGTAATGACTGAGGAAAAAATATTTTTAAAATGTTTATACCAAACTCCTTATCAGTAATATACTATATTCTTTTTAAATTTTCATAACTTATTTATTTTAAAAATACTACTGACTGCCATAGTTTTCCACAATAGCTCACGCACACCACCATATCCAGCATCTCCTATTTATTTATTTGGCATATAGGGACCTTTTAATAAATAAAGCAGAGCTTTTGCTGTGGCTGTTGCTGTGGTATTTATATGTGAATGAAGGTGGGGCCTCTCTGGGAGAGTCTAAAAGCCTTTTCCCCAGATACCCAGGAGGTGGCAGCAGAGGCCCGTACACCATGGGTGAGAATCCAACCTAGGAGCCGAGGTACCCTTGAGGATTTCCTTGTTTGTTCATTCATTCAGCAGGTGCTACCTGGGCACTCCAACAATGCTTCCAGGTCCACTACAGGTACTGGGGTGGGTACTGTCCGATTTTACAGATGGGAGTACTAGGAAGCACCACAACCAAAGCAGGTTTTTCAACATTCCTGGAAGTCACTATAGCCAACAAACTAAGATGGCTATTATGGCATCACTGTGTATATTATATTTCCATCACTGGAACAGAAAATCTCATAGGATTTTGGGGCACACTTGTCCAAACATGAAACAATATCACTGTGCAAGACTGCTGTGGCAGGCGTGGTCTATCACTGATCAAAATGTTACAAAGACCATGATTGTGACCAGAAAATCAAGTTAACTCACTGTTGCCATGGCACTGTGATATGGGAGATGCTACAGACAATGGAAAAAAAAACTGACTCACAGATCCTATTAGCACAGCCTAAAAATACATCATCCTTAAGCTAAAGGCAATAGAATGAGAAAAAAATCCCTGAAATTTAATATGTTCAGTGTAGTTCACCAATTCTGAAACTCTTTTGTGGGTATTGTAGCACTGAACACAAAAGAAAACATATTAATGTTGCTTGGACTCAAGGTCTATACCAAGGAAGCTGCACATAGCGAATGGGTAGTTGAAAAAGAAGTTGTGATGTTAGGCTGGAGTGTGAGAGAGATAGAGGAGTTTTATTTATTTATTTATTTATTTATTTTAATTTTTAAAAATTTTTATTATTTTGAAGGTACTAAAACACAACAGAACAAGACGGAACAAAGCCAATTAAGACAGTGTACTGAAATTGGTACAGAACTTCACAGCAGGTTATCTGGATAACAGTAATAGGTACTAGTATATCTTGTTATCTTCACAATAGCTGTTCTTTCTGTCAGGTATAGCAAAATCAAAGGAAATACAGGACATTAGAGAACTTATTAAAACAGAATATTGAATAGAGCAATAACATTAATCAGAACAAAGCAAAAGAGCGACAAAAATATTTGCCTTCGAAGAGATGACAGAAGGAAACCCTCCTTATTTGCTATATTGCATATGGTCAGCCTTCCAAGAAATGCTCAGATCTCTGGCTCCATCTTGCTAAGGGAGTGGTGGGGAGGAAGGACAGGGTGGGATGGGATGTTTGATTTTCAAGCTACAAGCCTGTAAGCTCACAGCCACTTACCACGGTGGCGAGCGAGTGGGTTGTTTTCTTTTCCAGCACCCCAAGTTCCAACATGATGCAGATCTCAGGAAACACTGTTGGTTTTCGCCCTGGGACTGCTGCAGCTTGCCAGGCTACAGCCACTTACCAGGGCAGCGAGTGTGTGGGTTCCCAGTGACACTTGTTAAAGCACAGTAAGGCAGACTTTATTCAGATCATTGCAATGGATATAGGGGTCATTGCAATGTGTTGTTTTTTTATTTAAAAAAGAGAAAAGTCAGAAAAGAACAAAAAGCAAAAGGCATAAACAACAGCAAGAAACTCATGACATTGTAAATTTGGCAACTATTTTTTGAGATGACAATGAGTAATGTATCAACTAGTGATTCTACGATGAGAATTTTTTTTTGTCCCTTTGAATGCCTTGAACTCGATATTGTTCTACCCTTTTCTGCTTTTCTATTCTCTTTAATTTTCTTTCATTTCCCAGTTAAAGAAATACAAATGACAAATAAATACATGAAGGAATGTTCAGCATCTTTGGTCATTAGTGAATTGCAAATTAAAACCACAATGAGATTCCATCTCACTCCAGGATAAAGAAAACTACCAATAAAATGCTGGAGTGTCAGGCTACAGGGAAAAAGGAACACTTCTGCATGGTTGGTGGGATTGTAGACTGGTGTAACCACTGTGTAGGTCAGTCTGGAGGTTGCTCAAAAAGCTGGGATTGTAAGTCCCTTTTGACCCAGTTATTCCACTTCTTGGTATATTCTCAGGAGAACTGAAAACATCATATCACAGTGATCTATGTGCACCTATGTTTATAGCAGCACAATTTGTAATAGCCAAATCTTGGAAACAACCTAAATGCTCATCAACTGAGGAATGGATAAAAAAGATGTGGTATTTTTATACAATGGAGTACTACTCAGCTATAAAAATGATCACATTGAGATATTTTTAAGTAAGTGGATGCAACTGAAGACTATACTCATAAGTAAAATAAATCAAACACACCTGTGTAAATACTGTATTGTCTCCCTAGTGTAAGAAATGGTGAGAGTACATAAGATACAAAATCCTCAATAAATATAGTGAAAGGATAAGAATCTGCTCAAAGGGGAAAAATATCTCAGAGAAAAGTAGGAAAAAGAAAAAGGAAGGGAAAAATATATCTAAATTTGTATAAACACATTTAGGATAGCTAAGGCGATTGTGCTACAAATTCTGTAAGTTCATAGAACAAAACAGTTAACATTGATAGGATTGAAACAATTTTGCATGTTTGTGTCTGGTGATGAGGAACTTTTGAAGATGACTATTTAAAATGTCAACCTTAGTTCTGTTCCTAACACCTTGTTTTGAAGGCCTATGTCATCATTGTTTTGGGTTCTTTGCTATTGTTATTTATTTGTCATTTTTGTTTTTCTAGTACCTTTTTTGCTTTGTTTTGTATTTCCCTCTAATGCAGAAAGGATAGGTACATCCTTTCTGTGGAGGCTTATACATGCCTAGAACTTCTCCTCAACATATAATTGATTCATGAGAATCAATTATATTATGTGTGATTAAATGAACAGCTGCTTTGAAGAAAAGCAGACATCATAGTATCCATTGCTCATTCTGTATCATGCTGTGAAACCCAATAATGCTTCTATTCTTTGTTCAGAGCAGTTTTAGTTTGTTTTGTATTGTTTAGTTTCAACATACATGAAGGTATGGTTAGCTATTTTGAAGAGAACAAGAAACAGTATAGTAGCCATTATTGATTTCCTATTTTCTGGTTTTGAAGGCCTGTAGTGCCTTCATTACTCTGTTATGATCAGTTTTATAGTATTTTGTTTTGTATAAACTCATTGTGTGTGAAGATATAGACAACTATTTAGAAGAAAACAAGAGACATTATGGTAATCACTGCTGATCTCTTGTTCTCTTGCTTTGAAATTTGTCACTTACATTGTTTTCTTCTGATCTGCTTTGTTTTGTTGTACTTAGTTTTACCATTTTTAAAATAAAAAAAAGAAATTTAGAGAGACTTTGGAGGAGAGAACAAGGCCCACCAAGAAGCAACCCCCCCCCAAGAACCAGAGCCATGTGTGGGCTACCACTGGAGTGGGAACAGCGAGACCCAAACCTTTCCCCATGAGTCAGCACCATTTGTGTTCTGTGTGGGGAAGGAGAGTACAAAGTGCTACCAAGAAGCAAGCGCCATGCCTTGCATCAACCTGAACCATGCGTGGGCTGCTGGTGGCATGGAGAGAACCAGACTCCAGCCCCTTCTGGCTCTTGGGCTGACAAACAAGAAGTACAACTCCTCATCCTGTAAGAGACCAGCTTATCTGGAGAAACACAGGCTGTGATGATAGCTATTTAGGTAAAAGGAAATTTGATACTTGTGGTGTTTTGGTATTTCACTGACCTTGCAGATTTAGAGCCAGAGGTCTGATTATCTGTTCAGAAGATAGTGGTATGCAATGTGGCATCTAGGAGAGATCTTCTGAAGGTGGTGGCAGTTGTTGATTCTCTATTGTCTAGTTTTGAAGTCTTGAGTCATTTTCACTGTTTCATTGGGTTGCATTTTACTCTATTTTATTTTGCTTGATTTTGTTATATCCAAAGGCATAAGCAGCTTTTTCACAGACAGCAAAATATATTATGGTGACCATTTTAGATTTCCTATTGACTTATTTTGAAGTTTTTTATTATATTCATTGTTTTGTTTTTATTGTTTCCATTCTATTCTGTTGTGCTTTGATTTTTATTATGCTTTAAGGGATTCACAGCTATTTTCAAGATGACAAAAGGCATTATGGTAACTATTGTTGATTTCACAGTGTTTTGATATCCTGTATCACTTACGGTGGTTTGTTTTATTCTGTTTTATTTTCTTTGGTTTTATCCTCTTTAAAATAAAATTTAAAAAGCCATTTAGAGACTATTTAATATCAGTGTCCCTCAAACTTCTTAATGACTTTGAAAGGGAAACAATATTTCCAAATTCATTGCTGGAAGCAAGCATTACCTTGATATTTAAACCAGCAGATGTTCCATCCAAAACAGAAAATTATAGTCCAATCTCCCTAGTGAACATAGATGAAAAATTCTCAATAAGATACTGTCAAACAGAATTCAGCTAAATCTTTGAGATTTTCCATCATGACCAGTTAGGACTCATCTCAGGGATTCAGGGATGGCTGAACATACACAAGTCCATAAATGTAGTGCAGTATATTAAGACAACCAAATAAAAAGCCCCCACATGATCATCTCAATAGATGCAGGAAAAATCATTTGACAAAATCCAACACATATTCATGCCAATAATTGCAATACATACTCTTTCTCTCAGTGTGATAAGAACCATCTATGACAAACAAACAGCCAACATCATACTAAGTGGTCTAAATCAGAAATATTTCACTCTAAAATCAGAAATAAAACAAGGAAGTTCACTATCATCATTCCAATTAAATCTGGTATTCACAATTACAAATGCATTGAGATAGAAATCAAGAAACAACATCTTTTTTTTAAATTTTATTTTAAAGGGGGTAAAATTAAACACAACAAAACAGAACAGAATGGGACATAAGAAAGCATAAATTTCAAAGCTAGACAACCAGAGATCTTCACTATCTGTCATATTGTCTCTTGTTTTCCTCCAAATGGTTGTCCATATCTTTGCATACGGGGATTTCATACTAAATAACATAGCCAATCTTTTCACAAGATGTGTAGTTCACTGGCTCCCTCTTGCTAAGTGGGGGGCAGGGGGAGGGGGAGGGGGGTATGAGATGGGGGACAGGACGAAATGAGGTATTTGATTCTCAGCCCTCTCGCTGGCAGGCTCATAGCCACCTCCCAGAAAGGGGAGAAGCTCCTTGTTCTGCTTGCACCCTGAGTCAACCACATGATGCAGGTCCCGAGGCACCAGGGTCTCTCTCCTTTGGGTCACCAAAAGTCTGCCACACTCTCAGCCATCCCCCAGAGAGGGGAGGAGCTCCTTGTTCTCCCAGCACCCCGAGTCAACTGCACGGTTCAGTTCCCA
>PVJX010037182.1:0-17110 GCA_004027295.1 Dolichotis patagonum | reverse complement strand
AAAAAAATAGTCCTAGCTATTAAGTACAGCGTTTATGCACACTCTAGCTGGTTATGTAAATTTTCTACCTCTTAATTCTCAACCAGAAAAATAATGACACTATAAAGATCACTGCTTCACAGACGTTTCATGGGAATTTAATGAAATAATGAAATAATACAGTGTGAACGTTCAGTGAAGGCCGACTAGCATTCGTTAACTGCAGTTACGTTCATATTACTCATTAGCTGTGTGTAGAAGACGGTTGCTCGGTGTTCGATTTTGTATTTAATTTGCATTCTGTAATTTTATCAGTTATTAGAGGAACAGGTTTCTAAGGGAGAGAGTCTGATATATACAGTAGGACAAGAAAAAAGAAGAAAAAAGAAAAAATGTCCAAGTCAAAAGAAAAATTCCAGACTTTACTGGGCCCCCGGATAGCAATGACCTCAGAAACTGCATTCAGGACAAATTGCAGCCGCTTCAGACAGCTGACTTTTGATGAAATCAAGTGCCCCGGAATCCCAGTAAAGCTTCTATGTGCTTCCCATCGTGTTACAGCAGCAAATCTAATGATTTTATAGAGAACAGCACATGCGGCTTCGTGATGAATCTGTCAGTACAAAGCGCTCTTGGGAACAAGGGGAGAAATTAGCGTCTGACCAGCAGCCCGGATCTATTCTCCTGGTTCCGAGCCCCTGACTTCCGTGGTGCCCAGTGCCTGTGGTCAGTGTCTGTCCAGCCCAGAAGCAGGGCCAGTGTGGCCACAGGGAGAGGGAAGTGAATGCTGATGGCGAGGCAGCCCCCGCCTGCCAACCCAGCCAGCCCCTGGCCATGGGGGAGTCCAGGCCACTTCTGCGAGGTTTCCCTCGCCCCTCCTGAGCAGGGTTCTGAGACTAACACATTTTCCCCTCTGGCTCTTTCAGTAGCCGTGTTCCCTCCTTGGTCCCTACCCCGTGACCTTGTCACCTCTGCTGATCTCCACTTCCGGAGCGGCTGCAGCCCGTGTCTGAGCTGCAGCCTCAACCTCTCCCGCGCCCAGCCAAGCTTCCCATAGCACTGTCCAGCGCGGTGGCTCCTGGTTTATGGCTTCTGGCCCCCAGCAGAGTCTCAGTAGCCACAGCTATGGAAAGAAAGCCAGGGACTCCCCAGGGGCTGCTCTAGCTCTCTGAAGGCGTCCTGAGGCGTGCATTGGCCTGCGATGTTTCCTAGTGGAGGGAGACTTCTCAAACCATGGCAAATGAGGAGCTGGAGCAAAATGAACCTTGAATTCCCCCTTTAAGCTCAGAGGGGGGCTGTGACTAGGGAGGGACAGCCTCGGGCAGTCCTGGAACCTACTGAGAGAGAACCCACAGCCCTCAGATTCGCAGTACCTCCCTCAGGACGCTGGCACTGAGGCCTTGGAGCACTTCTCTTGGCTTTGCTCCAGTGGTCTGGAATCGAGGCCCTTCTTGCAAGGTATTCTTTGCCGATAGTTGTTTTCTGAACAGAAAGCATGAGAAGACATTTCTTAGAATGCAGACGTTTGAAAAGTCCGCAAGATGTGACACAAATTCCAAGTTTAATTAGAATGATGAAATCACCAGATATGGTGTAAAACCTATAGCGTACTTTGGCAGCCGCTGTTGACTTACAGGTTCTGGTTGTCTGTCACTTGCCTCTCAGTTAATCTACATATACTATCGTTTCACTTTTCATCGTGAACTAAATCTCTTAGTTCAGTCATCTAAAATTCCTCAAAGACAGATGATTTATTGCACTGCTTAACACCAGCTGAAATGAACCAAAAATCAATGCAAAGAAATTTGTTACTGTATGTCAATGAAAATTAGTGATAATGACAACCTGAAATCTAATGGAGAGATATAGTAGACTTGTATTCAGCAGGAATTCAAACACTAGGGAATTATTAACTAATTTGTGGCAGCAGCTTTAGCTGAAAGATAAATATAATAAATGTAGGCGAGAATGCTATAGCTAAATTAAGCTTGAACTCTTTTGTCTGCAGTGTTGTACAGTAATATTATGTGTTCATTTTAGTGGCATGGAAAATCCTCAAGGATTAATACCTTAATGCCTACTATTTTATAAAATGCTCAGTTATTGTTAATATAGTTGGTCTTTGGTTTATCATGTTCTGATTTGATGTAAGCAAGCAGGTATTTTGGATAAACAGGGTTTCTTCACAGCGCCGACATAACGTTAAGGCCCATCTAGGTGATTGCAATTCTGTGTGGTTTGCTTGGGGTGCAGTCAGAATGGCCCTTCGGAAAGTCAGTTAGCTCCTATATGGATTGGCTGTCAGCACCGAGGCCAGAATTCTGTCCTTTACCTGAGTTTGAGCACATTCTTAAAAATGTAGGGAAGAGATTGTGGTTATGCAAAATTCATCATTTTTCGACAGAGAAGCAATTTACAGCTGGCACCCTACTAAAAGGAAATAGAGCTGAAGGATAGCTTTGTTCCCAAGCCATAGCAGGTTTGTCCTAATTCTACGTGGCTGAGGTCACTGCTGACGGTCACCTGTGGTAGAAAGAGGTGGGGATGAGGGACAAAGTCAGACCCTGAGATGTGACCACAAATGCATGGCGCAGGCCCCAGCGCACAGAGCTGCCGTGCTGTCAGGTCTGTCCCCGCTGTGCCACAGGCTGGCTGAGGGCCGCGCCTGCGCCTTTCCGCCTGAGCAGTGCAGCTCTGGCCCCTTGAGCTGCTGCTCTGTCTTCATGAGACTGTTTACCCCACACGCAGGCTCGTTCATCCCAGAGCCCTGGGCAGCCTTAGCAGGATACAGGGAGCTCCCTGGAGACCAGAGGTGTCTACGAGACTTTCCCGGGCAGCTCCCCGCGAGAGGCTCACCTGCCCGGCTTCCCAGCTCTGCTCCCTGCACCATCTGTTCTACCCTCTGGGCTGTCCATCCCGGCCTCCTCCTCTGCGGGTCACTGGATGATGAGGTTCTTGACTGCAGGTTCAAGCGTTTCTCTCCCGATTGGAAAGCTGGTAGAATGCTTCTGTACATTAGGTGCTGGTGAAAAACAGCCCTAGTTATTTAAATGGTTCTAATAGGATATAAGAGATCAGTTTACTATGTCTAATAGTAATAAAAATAATGCTTAAATAAACTTCTTGATAATTTAAACAGGAGGGGCAGTGGCCTACATCAGTGGTTGTGAACCTATGGCACACATGCCACATTGAAAGGTCTAAAAGGTTTGCCATCTCTGGCCTATATTATGCTTCTTGGCCAGACAGAATATTCTAGACATTAAGTGCTCATGGGTCAGAGGGAAATAATAAAGTTCTTGTTAGTAGGGTTCATCAGAGGCTGTTTTTTGTCTTATTTAAGGTTTAGGGCACTTTGATAGGACATGCAGAAGGCACGTTGTTACCGTTAGATCTAAAATGTCCCCAGAGTCTATGTTCACAGGTGGGGTGTTTGGAAGGTGATTGGAGCAGGAGGATGAATCCACTGCTGAGTTTGTGGGTGGCTGTGATTTTAGGAGGCGGGGTCTCATTAGAAGTGGTCAGGAGAGTCTGAATGAGTTCATGCCCCCAGCTCCCTTCTGCCCTTGCTGCTTCCTGTCTGCCACCTGTCCTCCTCCACGCACTTCTACTACTCTGTTTCTGCTTTGGAGCTGGCATGCCATGTACCGAACCCTCAAAGACTGAGCCAAATAAATCTCGCCTCCTTTAAGTTACAGGTGCTGGATATTTTGTTCTGGGAATGGGACCAAAACTAGCACAGACATGAAGATTAATGAAAAGGAGACCCACCTTCCAAAGCTCTTATAGTACAAGGGGAAGGGAAACGAACCAAGGAAAGATGAATTATAAGACTCCGTGTCATAGCTGTCTGGAGAGGAGGAAATGACAAGAAAAAAAGCAAAGAGAACACATGAGGAGTGGGGCCACTGGTAGGTTTAAATGCATGGAGTAGGCATCAAAGAATGACGTATAGATGGAAGGAAAATAGCATTGTTCATTGAATTTGCTACCTTAAATAATTCTCTCTTTGTGCTGAACTTACAAAGGCAGCTTTCTTATTTTTCTCACCATGTGTTCTCCTATCCTATCCAGCCTACAAGGTACTGCAGTTGTCCAATAAGTATTTTCTGAGTGAGTGAATAAAGAGTTGATTTCTCCATATCACTAGTGTGTTTAAAAGCTTTTGAGTCCAAAGACTTAGACCCTCCAGAAAAAAAGACCCAATCAAAAAATGAGCAACTAAAACAAATAGCCTTTTCTCAGAAGGAGCACAATTGCCATGAAAAAGTGTCCAACATCACTGACCACTGAAATAAAGCATATTAAAACAACACCGAGATCCCATCTGCCTCCAGGAGGAATGGCCACTACCCACTGCCAAGAAATCAAATCATGACAAATTCTGATGAGGCTGCAAGGGAAAAGGAACCCTTCAGCGTTGTTGGTGGGAGTGCAAGCTGCACGGCCACTTCAGGAACCCTCAAAATCCTTGAAGACTAAATCTGTAAATCCCATTCAACCCTGTCAGCCTCCTTGCAGATATCGTTCCAGAAGGGTTAGAGACATCATATGATATTGGTACAAGTCTGCCCGTATCTGTAGCAGCATGATTCATAATAGCTAAATCTTGGAAGCAGCCTGTAAGCCCATCAGCCATGAATGGGTAAAGAAAATGTAGTATTTGTACAGTGGAGGAGTACTCTGCCATAACGGACAAGCTTGAGTCATCTGTAGGAAAATGGATGTGACTTGAGACCATAATGAGAAATAAGGAGAAATAAATCAGATGCCCAAGTTTAAATATACTTGGTTTCTCTTATATGAGAAACTCAAATGATAAATAAAGAGCCAAATGAAAGATGGGTGACAGGAAGCAGAGAGAGAGACGGTTCTCAAATTGGAAAGGGATCACGAGATGGGGGGGCGTGAAGCAAGAGGTACAATGCGTGCTGTGCTGGCCGTGGCTCCCCAGCAGGAATGTAAATAGTATGCATTGCAGACAGGTGCTACGGAAGAAGCTCTGGGGTGCCAAGGCAGGCTTCGGCGAGCTGGATTCCTCCTGTGTCACTGACACGGTCCTCCTCGCAGCACTGGTGGCCTCTGCTGCTGACCACCACACGGGCACTGGGGTATGGAGGATGGGTCTTCAGGGAGGGCCCAGCCTGACCGGGAGAGAGGGCAGGGGCGGCAGCACCCACCTCGCTCCCCTCCTGGCACCACGGCTGGGTTCGTGTTTGTCAACGGAGACGAGTCCGTGCAAGCTCAATTACCATCTTGGAAAACTGTCAACTGGATCTGATGAATGAGCGCTGCTTAATTACGTTTAAAAATCTAAGTAATGTTAGTTTCTGCTGGAAACAATAGCCTGGTAAGAAATTCAAAGTAAAAGCAGAAAAAAAAATTCCTCTGAACAGTTCCTAAAGATGCCACAGCAGGCCGCGGCTTGAAATGAGAACTGTCATTCCTGGGGCTTTGCCTGTTTGCTGTTGTGATTATAGATTTTCTTCTCAGAAAATTTAAGATATTTACGTTTTGCTGCTCAAGCCAGGTGAAACCTGTTCTTTTTTTTTTTTTTTTTTTTTAACTGCTGGAAACAAAAACAGCCAAAAACAACCTGGGGGGAGGACCATTTCTTATGTATTGTTCAAGTGATTCTTAACTTAGACATTGTGTGGGTTTCCAAAATTTCTGCAAGTTAATATTCAGTTTCCTAGAGAACTAGGCTTTGTTTTCCGGGAAATGGTGTTAAACATGCTTGAGAAACAGTACTCGCACGTCCATTTACCATAATTTTAAGTCTGGACACTCTAATCCTAACGGCTGACTGGGCTGTTCTTGAAAACAGGGACAGCACGGCCACATGGCCCCTCTCAGAGGAGCTCCCGGGGCTGCAGTGGCACCCACAGTCCTGCAGCTGGAGATTTGGGAGAGGTCCCTCGCTCTGTGGCAGCAGGAGAATGAGAGGAGCTGTGGAGGGCCTGGGGCTCTGTGTGTCCAGGTCCGTGGGAGCCCGGCTCACCCCCAGGTAGGAAGTGAGGCTGTGGTCACCCTGGGGCAGACTCCTGAGGCCCGGCCAGCTCATGCCAACGGCAGCAGGCAACCCAGCAGGGGCGTCCCTGTCACCTCAACCCAGTTCACTGTTGACCTTTTTTCTTTTTTTTAAATTTCCTATAAAATTTTCCTTTTCCTATAAAGGATATCTCTTCCCCTGTGTCTCATTCTTTTATCCAGAACGCGTTAACTTATTCTAGATGTGCTGATCAGTTTCCCCGCATCATCTGGAACCTGGGGGGGGGGTCATCTGGGAAGGAGAGGCCATTGTCAAAGGGTTATGCAGCTTCCCGACGAACCCAGCAAAAATTAGGAGGATTGAATGCAGAGCAGGAGTTGAGGAGACCGTCTGCCTCGCCCTCGCTGACGAGGAGTTTGGGGACCCAACTCCAGCTGCAGTTGGTGTATTCATATTTGTGTATAAACATCATCCTAAGTGATATAGGATAAAATTAAAAATTAAAAATATTATGATTTTTCTTTCCATTTGTAGTTCTGGATGCTTGTATCTTTCCTACCTCATACTTCTCTCCAGAAATTATAAAATTTCTTTATTCCTCACATTTTGTATTATGGTTGATCCAAGTTCACCTGTAGGAAATAAAACTAGGTATGTTAGGTAGAGTAATATTTTTATTTATTCATTTATTGCTTATTTGGTAAGATTTCAGGACCATCATGTTCTCCATCATGTTTTAGAATAACAAAATTCTTTTCCTCCTCCATATGCTGATATTTTGCTACTCTCGAAGACTTCCCAATATCTCAGAAAAGGAATAATTTAGGCTCCATCCATTATTAACTAGTCACCAGACTCTACCCTAAGAGCTGCAGTAGTCGCAAATCAAGCATTTGAGGCCGAGAAGAAGATCGTTAACTAGGACAGAAAAGGTGCTCAAAGGAGGCTTCAGGCTTAGCGACAAAATTTATTGCACAAGCCTTGTGTCAGGGGTAGGAATTTCTGTGTTCTTAGCTCTGGTTTCAGGCTGGTGAGGCAAAAACCATTGTAGCCTGCAGCTGGGGCTCCACAGGTGAGACAGCCAGGATATATGGAGACTCTTTCAGAAAAGCAGTTTATAATAAGGACCCATCCATAGTGATTTGTTTCCTTTTGTGTAATATCTCAACACAAAGTCTTTTTGGCAAAATACTTGGCATATTTATATCTAATATATTCAATGGTATAATTAAGTGGATAAGTAGGACATTTAAATTGAAATTATTTCCCTGGCATAAATATGTACTTTTAATATGTCTCAGATTATCTGCACAACGCAACAAATAAGCTGAAGGCTTGGAAGTTGGGATGTGCACGCTGGACACTTTTAAACTTGTGTGGGGAACGGTGCTTCACTGTGCCTGGCTGAAGTTTTGCCCTCTCTCCAAGAACAAGTGCAGGACATTGTGCAGAGGATCGCTGTCATGTTAGCTGGCATAAAGTCTAAGAGTTTAGGGTCCATCTGACTCACAGCAAGCAGGTGCTGCAGGGCAGCTGTTATGGTTTGTGCTCGGGTGGCCCCCGAGACTCATGCAGTCGTGGAGGCGGCTGAATCTATCATCTGTGACTGGTTCGTTGTCTAGTGCTGGGATTGGTGGTGTGAGTGCTGCACCCACCCAGGGCGGGGAGCCAGCACACAGTGTGAGGAAAGGAAGGAGACGTGCTTTGCTTGTTTTGCCCTTTTGCTCTTGTTGTTTGCGGCCGCCATGAACGGCTGCCCCTTTGCCATGCCACCCTGCCTTGGAGCCAGCTGAGTATGGACTGAAACCTCCAAAACCTGAAAGCTAAATAAATAAACCTTTCCTTGCTTCACTTTAGACATCAGCTACTCTATCTCAACAACGAGAAAAAAGTAACCAAGACAGCAACCACTGGTATTGTCTCTTATTTACCGTTAGCCGTCTCATGGCTTAGGATGTGCTATGAAAATAAACATGTTCTACAGCTGTAGAGTCATGTGACATGAAGCTCAAAACCAGGGCAGGCTCAGAAATGAGAATGGAGAGCTGTGGATTGGTGTCCACGCCAGCCCAGGAGCCAAGATCCCCCTGCATTCAAAGCTGTCCCCAGAGACCGACTCAGAGGAGTGGCCACCTTGTCCCAAAGGCACAGCGCCCTGGCTCCCACCCACCACCCTGTGCCTCACAGACCTACCTGCCCAGTGTGCGCAGTTCACACTCTAGGAAGTGGGCCTGGCTGAGGTCCTGCCTGGTTCATTTCCCAGAAAACCTTGCAAGAAGATGGTTGTTGAAATGAACTAGAGCTCTCGCAATTTCACCTGATCACAGGCCAGAACACAGTTCTACATAGCCCTGCCCCTCACCACAAGGAGCTGACACAGGCAGCTTACTCGATGGAGAGGCCCAGGTCCGACCCTCGAGGGGCCCGGGACTTGGGCATCTGGCCATTCTTGTCTGTTGACAGTCACATTGGGGAGAGGTTCTGAGGTGTTTCCACCCTGGCTTTTCTGGGTGCTGGGTGGGTTCCTCTGGTCTTCGCTGTGTGATTTCACTCCCACGTCCTCCTGATGACTGGAGGTCATTCCTGTTCACATATGTCTAGGTGCCTCGGTGACAACTGTGTCCTAAGAGTGCTTGGCACTTTTACCATGTCTTCCCATAGGTAGGAGCCATCTCCCTCTGGGATCTGGGCCCTCTGTGAGGAGCCACTGAAGCTGGAGACTGATCACGTGTGTGGGGCTAAAGCAAGGCCAGCCCAAAACAAGCGACATAAACAAGCTGTTCCAGCTCCAAGAAGGCAGGGGGCTAGGGCCAGCCAGGCAAACAAGTTGCTAGGCAGAGGGGTTGAAATTGACATCCTTCCCTTGAGTGTGTGGATAAACCTGCTACAGTGGTTGAGCAGTTCCTTCTGTCCCATCGGGAGAGTACAGGCTCCACCTGACCCCAGGTTTGGTCTCTTTTCTTTATTTTCTCATCCTCTCACCATCCTTCCCCCAGGAACATCTAGAGCTACCGCCAGTCGCTGTAGCCTTCTATCAAAAAACACTCATGAGCACGGGAAGTGCAAATGCTGTGTCCCAGCAGGACACAGGTGATAGGCAGGGTCATCCTGCTTTCACCCTACCTCATGGGCATTGAGCCTCCGTTTCAGAGGATGTGCTAGGCTCTGGCTTGGAGCCACTGCTACCAGGATATCATTTATAAGATGATGTACCTTCACATGCTGTATTTTAATCACACCGCAATTTCCAGGCTTTAATACCCAAGGCCAGTGGAGCTCACCCTCATGGATCCAGTGCTAAAGATGCCATGGTCGCAGATGAAAGTAACCGAGAGGGAAGCAAGCTCCTGTCTGGAATTGTGTTGATCCAAATGAAAATGAGGCATTAAGTGTCCAGTGTCACTGATGACTACCAAGTGGCCTATCGGCCTCCTCAGAAGGCATTGCTGTGTGGGCAGGTGCTACCTCGTGATAGCTGCTGCCAGAGTGGACACTGGCAGCAGTAGCAGGACCAGCCTTGGTGAACCCTGCTAGGGAGGCTGCCCCTCGTCTCCTGCTCACCCATCCATTTTCGTGTGCTTCTCTAAATTACACGATGTCTATAGATGGACACATTCTCCTCTCTTTAAATGTGTGCATTTCTGAACTGATCCAGCAACAACTGGATCCAGGCTATGCATCCTCCTCGGTTTCCGCTTGGGTATACATGCCAGTGAGACCCCAGCTTCAAAGCAGAGCCTCTCTCCTCCCTCACCAGGTCATTCTGTGACTCCACCCTCCTGTCCCAGGCCCAGGGCATTGTCTTGATGGTGAATAAACAATTTCCTTTGAAGTAAGAGACCTCTACATTGTCTTCAAACAAGGGCGGGATGCCAGCCCCTGAGATGGAGGAGGTCACTTCTGTGTCTCAAAGGCCTCAAAAGTTCCGTGTCAGCCAACCCAGATGCCTTATGCCATGACCCTCAGTCCCCTTTCTCCTGATGACAGCCCCTGCCTTGGCAAAGCCAGCCTGCTGGGTTGAGTTAAACCGTTCTGGAGGTCTGCACTCATCTTTGTCTGTGTTTGCTGTCAGAGGTGTGAATTTATGTGTATGCTGCGGTCTCTACTTCTACCTTTAACTAGGAATCCAGCAGCCTCGGGCCTCCACTGTCCTTTTCCGCTTTGTCAGGAGGCCCAGCAGCTTTCTGTTTCAGTGCTGCCAATCAGCTCCTCCCCAGGCCTCCTCTTACCTGAGCTGTTGTGTGTGCTGGCTCATTCCGTCTGCTGGTGCCCCATCAGGGCCCGTGGTGACAATCGCAGTGCCGCAGTAGCCCCCCTCGCCACCCCGTGGTGACTGGGCCCTCGGAGAGAGGAGCTGTCCAGGTTGGGGTCATGTCTTCAGTCCTCCTCTGGCACGGCATGGAGTTTCTAGGTCGGGCTTCCTGGGGCACAGACTGCAGAGAGGCACATGTGCAGCACTGCTTTTGTGTTCTGCAGGGGAAAGTCCAACCGCCGGGCCTGGGAGTCTCCGAGAGCCTTTGGGGGCTCTGATGGTGAGGCACCCCCTGTGTCAAAGCAAGAAACCGGGGTCCGAACCCCACATCCATCAGTCACTGCGTGGGGGCTCTCCCGGAGCTGGAGAGCGAGCCTAGGCCACAGTCCGTTCTCGGGGCTCACAACCGGCTTGGTGGTCCTTGGGGGTGGAAACATGAACGAGGGACTTAGTGCAATTGTTTGATTGCTAAAATTTTATTGGTACATTTTCCACATACATAATGATCACATTCATCACAGGGAATTTGTACCTGTGCATAATATAGCGTAAACTTCTTCTCCTTTTTTCTGTTTTCCTTCTTCCTTTAACCCTGCTTCCCTTCTCCGTTTGCAAAGCTTTGTTTCTGTTGTTTCTCTTCCCTTCTCTCCCATTTACACCCCATTCCCTTCCCTCCCCGACCCGCGCCCTTCCCGTCCGGTCTGGACATGTTCTACTTCCCACTATCAGCACCCATTTGGTCCTTGTTTACTGTCTGAGTTTCTCATATAACAAAACAATGGAAATGAGGATGGCGGTTCCTCTGAAGACCGAAACTGGGTCACTCAGTCTCAAAGGGGACTGCGGTGCCCTGTGGCCCTGGCCCTTCCCCCGACGGAGGCTGGGGTGCCAGTGTTGCCACGATTCTGATTTTAAACACAGGTTTCAGAACGAGGGCACTCCTGGGGGTATCGCTTCTGAATTCTCCTTTCCGTCAGAGGATATTCTATTTTTGTTTGAATGTGGGGCTTTAGAAAATTAGTAGACTGTGGCCCCCAGGGGAATGACGGTCTGATGTCACAGCTCCCCTGGGCTTTGCTTCATGGCCTGAGTCCACGCCTTGGGAAAGGGTCTGGGGCTTGGGCGCCAGAGAGCGACAGGCCTCCACCGCCACGTGGCTTCAGGGGAGGGGGAGCAAACTTTCCTTCCTGAGAAGGGGCCTTGGCTCTATGGGCATCGTATGTCTTCACACCTGTGGTTACTATAGATGCAAAATGTTATTTTCTGATTTCTATTTTCTTATTTCAGTTATATGTGCCTACTCTTGGCATAGCTCAAGTGATAAAGTGCATTTGTTGTGATCATTTACTCCCAGATACTCTTGGAAGTAAAATCTGGACCAACACTAAGCAAGTTTCCGTTCTAAACATGCATAATTTAGCATTTTGTACTAAAAGAATCAGAAACTTTTAAAGAAGTGAACTGCATGCTTTACCCATCATTATGGAGAATGTGCTGTCTTTGCTGAAAAATTGAAAAGAAGTCATGCTATTGAGTATTCTGAAATAATTTCTTTTTATTTACTTTAAAAGTGCTATGGGTGCAGGAAAAGCATGAAACCGCAGCTCTGCTTAGTGCAGCTAATTCAGATTTGCGCCGTGAGTGCCACAACCACATGGCTTGAGTGCGGGCAGCGTGAGTGGCCACCCCACCCGGGAATGTCCTGAGGCAGGGACGGGGCAGAGCGCCCGACCCCACAGTCCCAGGGGGCAGGCACACACACTCAAGGTCTGCTCTGCTGCTGGGCCGCAAAGCATTGATTAAAATGTAAAATTCTCACTGGGACTGCAGAGCAAGGGCACATCTGCAGGTATGCATGGTTGGCCAGGTGAGAAGACAGCTAACAAGCATTTCAGGGTCAATGGAAGAGTCTCTGGTGAGGATTCCGTGAATTTGTGCTTTCTAAACATGTGCGGTACAGCTTCCCGAATGCCTCAGAACCCACATAAAATGTATTTTTGTGGATTTTAATTTTTTCAAAGAAGGTTATATTCCCACGTGAGCAGCGATGAAGGCTTAGAGCAGGGCAGGTCTGGGAATGGGGCGGAGGCGTGAGGGGCAGGAGGAAGGTGGGGGCCCCGGAAGATACCTGGGACAGAGAGGGTGGGGCCAGGGGACACGGGACAGTGCTGGCCTTGTCAATCAGTGTCCCCAAGAAATTAGAGCACACTATAGTTCACCCTGAAGACTAATTTGGAAATTTAGAAGACATCTTAGGTTCTGATGCATTCCGTGCTTTCTCTTTTTATTGAGTGCTTATAAAGACATTTGTCTACACCATGGGTTGATGATACTTTTCTACTAGAAGCTTTACAGTTTTATGTCAGGTCAGAGCAATTTTATATGCAGGATATGCTATTTCCCCCTTATGCTTATCAAATTGTTGGAGGATCATTTGTTGAATATATTCTTCTACCTAATAGAATATTTTGCATTGTGAAAAAGTAAAGTGATCACATGTTTGCATGTTTATTTTTACCCCAGTGAGATATTTTTCTCCATTTATAAATCACTATCACAGTTACTGAATCTATTGGCAAATTCTGAAATCAAATAGTGTAAATATGTCAAAATTGATGTTTACAGACTGTTTTAACTACTTATCAAATGTTTTAACTATGTAGCTTCTTTCCAAATCCTGGCAAACAAAGTTGCTGGTATTTTGATTGGAATCACATTAAATCTATACATTAATTCATGCAGAATCAACATAATGTTTAAATTGAAATTTTCAACTCATGTATTTAGTTTATCTTTAAATTCTTTCAGTGATATTTTACAATTTTCAGTGCAGAGGTCTTGCACATATTTTGGTAAATTTATTTCTAAGCATTTTAGTATTTTTATACTATGATAAGGTGTTTTTAAAAATGTGTTTCAGGGTTTCCTGCCTGCATGGAGAACAGGATGTGTCAGTGTCCTGCTTCTGTTCTGTGAACTTGCTAAGTTTACTTTTGAGCCCTAATAGTCTGAAAATTCCTTATAATTTTTTCATAAATAGTCATGTCAGTTGTGGAAAAAGTCACTTTTTCCTTTCTAATGTTTATGACTTTGTTTCCATTGTCTTGACTTATTGAAATATATAAATCTTTCAATTAAATGTCAAATATAAGTGAAAAGAATGGATATACTGGACTAGATGCCCATCTGGGGAAAAACATTAAAATATTATACCACTAATTATAATCTTAGTCATAGATATTAGTTATAAATGTATAGATTTTTATCAAATTGAGGCTGTTTTCTTTCAGGGGTTTTTTATGGAATATATCTCCATATATTCATTTATTCTCTCAATAGAATCTAGATCTAGGATCTATGAATCTGGAGAAATGTTTCCTGAATTTACAATTTATAGGTCTCAAGGAACTGGTGCAGTTTATTTTCTTATTGATTTATTAAGAGCTTGTAAAATTATTGCTAGATTGTGTATTGAGATAGTTTGTACCTAAACATTTATCAGATTTTATTGGTATTATTCCAATTTTTGTTATTTTCTGGATTATCCTTGCTATGCATGTAGTTTGCTCTTCTTTTGCTAGCTTCTAAAGGTATGTTAGATCAAAGACTTCAAAAAAATTTTAAAGCTATAAATTGACTTTTAAGCATTGCTTTATCTGTTTTTTGTAGATTTTGATACATAGTTTTAGACTATCACTCACAGTATTTCTATTTTTTCTTATGATTTTTGTTAACTCGTGTTACTTAGAAGAATGTTTTAGCTTCAAAATATTGCAGGAGGAGTGATTGTTTCTGGATATTTTATTGCTAATGATTTTAATTTTCTTTCATTATGGTCAACAATAAATACTCATAAATGTTCATCTTTTGAAAGTGACCAACACTTGTGTCAAGCCCTAATGTTCCTTCTCTTTTTAATGGTTTGTTTTTCCCATGAGAAGAACATGTGTTCTATCATTTTTATGTGTGACAAATACATGACATATTGACAGAAGCATTAGATGACTTCTACGTATTTCTTACTTCAAAGAATGACCATTGTTTGGGGGAAATAACCCTAAAGGAGAAGATATAAGCTGTAATGGACAGTGACTCTTGAAACAGAGTCCCAGTGAGTGACCCAAAGACTTTCTAAAATGTCATAAAGATACCAGAAGGTCAGGAACAGCTTTGATTATTCAAAAACTGTGTTTCCGGGAGTTGGAACTAGTGGAATTTAGCTCTGTGATCTTAGCCAACTCAACCAACCTCTTCAAACCCTGGTCTTCTGGGACTAACACCCTCTGTCTCCGTGACTGTTCAGCATGGCTACTACCACATGACCTAGCATGTCAGTATGTGAATAAACTGACCACTGCTGGGTGGAACACATTTAAGCATGAATTTTATTGTGCAGTATGTGAATTATTATGCTTCTATTCAAAAAACAAAGAACTCCTTACTCCTGAAGAAAAACTTGCATTCTCCTTTTAATGCCAAGCTTGTTGATCTCTAAATCTATTTTCTATTCCTGTAAATTGGCCTGTTCTGGACATTTCATATAAATGGGATCACACATACATGAGATATATTTTTTTAACTTAAAATACTTGTTTTAGGGTACTCTTTTTAAAGTCATCCATGTTCTAGCATGAGTCAGTACTTCATTGCTTTTTGTTGATGAATGATGTTCAATTGTATGGCTATACCATGTTTTGTTACTCGTTTATCACATTGGTATTTGGGTTACTTCCATTTTTTTAACCTATTATGAATCTTTCTGCTGTTAACATGCTTTTCATTACTCCCTGTACTCATGGCGAGTTCCTGTGTGTCCATGGTTTCAGCTCTCTTGATTACATGTGGCAGAATGGAACTCCTAAGTCACGTGGTGACTCTGTGACCTCAGCTAAGGCAAGCAAGGTCTTCAAACCATGAGCTCCTGAGGATCATACCCTTTTCCCTGTGACTGAGGATTCTGGTCATTAAGATCAACCGAGAGCACATTGGGGACATATTTTACAAGCTATGTCCCATGAAGTGGCGATGGTGATGTTAGTATACCATATTACAGTATAAATCCATCTCATTTCAGCCAAATCTCAGTGAATCATGCTAGATAGTCCCTCTAGAAGTTTTAAGATGGGAAGAATTCATCAGTCAGCACCTTGTTCTTCACTAGGGCACCACGGTTTGGATTTAGTTTGAAGTTTTAAGGCCGGGCTCTTGTTCTCAGAGCAAATGTATGAACAGATCAAAAGTAATCAGACTTAGCAAGACGAGGTTGCAGTATTCTATGTAAATATTTTGTAGACAGAATTTTATTGAGGAACCAAAAATGCTCAGCTCTTTATACTTCATTAATTGGACCTGTGGACATCTAATCAGAGGACCGATTTACCAGCAATAGTCATTTCCTATTATAGGTATACCCAGCATAGTTCTAACGCAAGACACGTTGTGTTTAAATATTTAATTCCATGGGCAATTCTCGTAGATGCAGTAAAATCTTTTAAATTTGAACCTTTATCTTAATGTATGACAATGCCTACATCTAGGAGTCTTGTGTTACCAAGATAACTCCTTCCCTTCTACTCTGTTAGCAGTTAGACCCAGCTCCACTGTCGGCTGCGCAGGTCACTGATCGTTCAGTAGAAGTTTTGATATCGTTTCATTGCTTTTCCTCAATGAAGAGTAATCAGGCAGCCACGGCCTCTCAGGTGCCCTGTTTCACTCCGTTAGAAAAAGCAGCTGGAAGAACTCGGGGTCGCACTGCCTCCTGCTGGGTGCCGTGGTCCATCCAGGGCAGCGCTGCACAGTGAAGGCGCGGGAGCAGGGTGGGTGGGGGTCAGCAGAGCGGGCAGCAGGCTAGTGTCTCCCGGGGCCAGCAGGGAGACCTCAGAAGGGACGCGTTGCTCAACGGGGGTCTGAAGTCCGGCTTGCCGAGTAAGGAACTGAAGACCCTCTGTCTCAGGTCTCAGCGGGTTTGCTGTAAGTGATGCTGTGTGGGAAGGGGGCGAGAGGAAGGGGAAATGGTTTTTAAGGGGGCCTGATGATTTCCTCACCCGAAGTGTGAGAGGCGCGTCCCTCTCACTCCCGCAGGGGTGATTAGCTCGGGTCACCCCGCAAGACACATCCCAGCACCCTGGTTCTTCTGGGAGGAAAACGAAAGCATCAGAGTCCCGGTACCGATTTCAAAAACCTGTTTTAGAGTCAATAAGGTAGAAACAAATCCTGGCTGTGAGTTCCGCTACTCCTTCAGCACTGTATTAAAAGAAATAACTTTTAATCACATACAAGTCCTTGTGAGTTTGGTTTATTTCACTTAAGAGAATGGTCTCAAGTTGTGTCCATTTATTTATAACCCTAACCCTAAACCAAACTCACAAGGGTAAATACCATATAGTCTCCTTAGTATGAGATTTGATGAGTATATAAGACTTTATGGTAAGCATGAGTCCCCATCTCATAGCTTTGAAGTCTTTCAAAGTTCTCAATCATCAGTTGGAATGGTTTTATCCTGTTTTGTTTGACTATATCATGCGTGATGATATGAATAGCTGTTTTGAAAAAACCAAAACATTATGACAGCTATTGCTGATTTAATATCATCCTTCTTAGAAGTCCTACCATGCTTTTTTTGTTCTATTACCATTGCTTCTATCTATCACATTGTGTCTTATTGGAATTTGAATATGTGTGATAGTTCAAAAAATGAGATATTATAGTACCCATTGATCATTTTCTGTTATTCGGTTCAGAAAGCCCCGTAATTCTTTCACTCTATGCATGGCTTTATACTATTGTGTTATGTTTGATATTATTGTATTTGAAACTATGCTCAACTATAGCAGAGTAAGAGATATGGTCTTAGCTACTGTTGATGTCCAGTTGACTTAATGTAAAGT
>PVJX010037181.1:0-17109 GCA_004027295.1 Dolichotis patagonum | reverse complement strand
CCCTTGGCTGCCCTTAACTTGGAATATGTCTAGGTGTCTTTACTCTCCCAAGGGTCTCAAAAGTCTTAACTCTTCCAGCATTGCTCAAAAGCCTGAGTCCAAAATTTTTTCTAAAGCCGGCGTGATGGCACATGCATGTAATCCCAGCACTCCCGAGGTGAGGTAGGAGAATCACTTTGAGTTCAAGGCCAGCCTGAACTACATAGCAACATCCTGGCTCAAAACAAAACAAAGGTCTCCTCTGAGGCTCAAGGTAAACTTTTAGCTCTGAGTCTTTGAAAAAAACAAAAGGTATATACCTCCAAGACACGGTAGAAAAAGATAGATATTCCCATTCGAAAAGAAGATTAGGGGGATAGAAAGGAAGGACCAGACCAAAACCCAGCAGGGTAAACATCAAATCCTATAGCTCCATGTCTGGCACTTGGGGCACACGATGACATAAGGCGAACTCCAAAGGGCTTGTGCAGCACTGACCCCTACAGCTCTGCCAGCTGCAAACTTGTCACTCACGGCCACCCTTACTGGGCTGGCTCTACTTGCTGCCTGTGGCATTCCTCTGCAAATGTCCCGTGTTCCTGGCATGGCTAACTTCCTAGGATCTTCAGTGCAGCTTTGGTTTAACGCTCACAGCTTCCTGCATCACCATTTCAGGGTCTCCTTGCAGCAAATGGATTCTATCACACTCTGCTGGCCTCCTGGGTTTTCCTTTGAAATCTCTGGAAGCATCTATGACCTCATTTTGCATTCTGCATGTCTGAAAAACCAGCACCACGTGAAAATACGAAGGTCTACCTTCAAGAGCTGCAGCTGGACCTCTTGGATCACAGCTACAACAGAGGGCTGAATGGTGGGAGTAAGGAATTCTTGGAAAAGTTCCCCAGATGGCCCTGGGTAAGCGGCGTAGTCCAGAGCTCTCTTCTAAAAGTAGTCATTCAAATTGACACCTTTACACATTAACCTGGAAAGGGTGGAGTCTTGTTGATTCCCAAAATGCCCTCAAGGCATCTTTGCTACTATTCAGGTGTGAAGTACTTGGCTTTTTAATGGCTTCTCTTCAACAATTTTGAATGCAACTTTATAGAAGCTTCTTTTCTGGCAAACTCCAAGTTTTTCAGATCTTTCTGTTATGCTTTTCCCTCAGATTTTCGCTGTAAATCTGGTCAGCAGTCAGCAGTATCCATGCCACTGCCTGCATGCTACATGGCCTTGAAATTTCCTCCATTGGATAAACTAGTCTGTCACCTTTAAATTCAGCCTCCTACAAAGTTCTGGGAATGCATCAACTGGTACATAAATAAAGAAGTAGTTTTTTTTTATTTTTTATACAACAGAGTACTATACTTGAAGCATTTGTAGTTAACTAAACAGATGCACCTTTACACTACACTCTTAAGCGAAATAAATTGGACACACACATTTAAATACTGCATTGTTTTTCTGGTGTGAGAAAGCAAAAGTGTAAGTAAGGACCAAAATTTAGAATACATACTGGGAAATAGGAAGAAAATGTTTAAATGAGAAGGGGAATAAGGCAGGAGGGAAAGGGAACAAAGGAAAACACTAGGAAAAAAATTAACAGAAGGACAAAAATGGAAACAAAGCTTTTGTAAATGAGGGAAGAGAATTGAAGGGAGAGGAAGGGAATGGAAAAACAGCAAGACATATATCATGTGCGGGTACAAATTCCACATGATGAATGTTAATAGGTGTATCTGAAATGTACCAATAAAATGTGAAAACATTTATGGGCATGGATAAAACATTGGTGAGTTCATGGCTGAGCATGTTGTTAGAGGAT
Organism: Dolichotis patagonum; assembly: GCA_004027295.1. Classification (NCBI taxonomy): domain Eukaryota; kingdom Metazoa; phylum Chordata; class Mammalia; order Rodentia; family Caviidae; genus Dolichotis; species Dolichotis patagonum. Next base: position 15,308 of record PVJX010037181.1, on the reverse strand, counting down.
GGGGACACACCAGTGTGACTGGGTTATTCCTGTCCCAAACTCCTCCCTTTTGTCTCAAGACAGGCAGCCTTCCCCCACAGGCCCTTCTTGTCTTGAAGCCACCAACCAGGTCTGGATCCCGTGTAAATCAGGAACCAAAATAAACCTCTTCCCCTTTTCACTGCAGATGTTGGGTACTTTGTCCTAGCAACAGGGAAAAACCTACGAAATGTGTCATTAGACACGAAGGTGACCAAAACATCTCCCTAACACCCCTCTTCTAAACCAAGCCTTCAACACATGAGTGCTGGGGAACATTTAGGATCCACATCATAATATGCACTCTATTTGGCTTGTTTTGTTTCAGAAACCAGAATTCTTGATGTGATCCAGGGTTAACTGGCCACAGGTACACCGATGTCACTTTGTCCCACTCAACTTGGCAAGTGAAACACATACCAGATCTGATCTGAGATTTACCTTTAGGAAGTCCTGGCTCGACTCCACGACATTCCACAATGTCAGACCAAAGCTCTCCATTTCTTGAGGCGTTTTCTCCCTTCCCTTTTAACTGCCAGTATGTCTGTCTTTTAAGTCCCCCTCTTTTAAAGGTGCACCTGATCTAAAGCAGCACGTCCCTGCAGAAATAAAGAAAACTGCAAGTGCAAGCCATGCACGTAATCTTAAAGTTTCAGGTGCCACATCAGCAAAACAGGTGAAAAACGTGTGCTGGTTCACACCTGTAATCCCAGCCCTCCAGGAGACTGAGGCAGGATGATTCCAAGCTTGAGCCCAGTCTAGCTATCTTAGTGAGACCCTGTCTGAAAATAAAAAAGGACTGGAAATTTAGCTCTGTACAAAGGTTCTGGGTTCAATCCCAAGTACCAAAAACATAAAAAATAAAATAAAAACAGGTAGAAATATTCTTAACTTCCATTTTTAAAGGTAATCAGTATTTGAAAAGACAGGTAGTCTCCATTCTTCTCCATTCATATTTCTGGCATTAAATCTTTAATGTCTGACAGTCACTCAATAGCACTATGAGGCTGAGGGAGGAGGGTCTCTTTAAGTGTTCAATAGCATTCAATGTAGCTAAGGGCTACTGAGTTGGACAGCAGACAGCCTTGCTATTCAGTGTGGTCCACAAAGTAGAAATATTAGACACAATCTTAGAAACAATCTTAAGCCCTATCCCAGACCTGTTGAATTTGAATCTGAATTTCAACAAGAGTTTTGGGTGATCCGTATGTACAAGAAAGCTGGAGAAACAAGTCTCAGGCAGAAGCAGCAAGCTATGGGCCACAGGCCAACTCCAGTCAGCCACGGTTTATTTTGCACCAGGGATCAAACTCATGCCCTCATGCTTGCTGGCAGGTGATTATACCACTAAGCTAAATCCCTGGGCAGCCACCTGTTTTTGTCAGTAAACTTTTATTCAGATATAGCCCCGCTCACTTATTTAGTGTGCCTGGCTGTTCCTGGGCTTCCAGTCAGAGCCGAGGAGTCTCAACTGAAATCTTGGGGCCTGCAAAGCCTTAATGGCTGGGATATTAATAAATGGCAACTACTAAGCATGCAATGTAGCAGAACGGGAGTTAGGGTTGACTGGAAAGGAGTATACATTTGAATGACACTTAAACAGCTTCGTGAACTTAAGTCACCTAACTTGAGACTAAGTGACTTGTCTAAAGTCTAAAGTTGGGGCTAGTGCCTATCTTCATGGTTAGTGTAAGGACAGGACATGGCACAGAACAGGCATTCAATAAATGGTAGTTTCATTCATATATAGTAATACTTCGGTTCATGAACACTTCTGTTTGCAGACAATTTGGTTTGCAAATAAAAGCGTTTGGCAAAATTCTGTTTCGGTTCACAAACGCTGCATCAGGTGACACACATGACCAAGGCCATCTTCTCTATACAAACACAGACACAGCCATCTTTCCCCAAATCCTAAAATAAGTTCATAAATACAAGCACCACTGTACACATGCTACTTGCTGGATCAGACCGTAGGATAACAAACCAGGCAAAGCTGCCCAGTTAGTTCCCATGGTTTTCCATCCCTGTTATTTTCTGTGACTCTAGTCTGTAATCCACAAGCAGAACTTAAGGACAGCAAAAAGGTTTATTTGAAAAAATTACTGTGTATTGAAAATATACATTAGAAATTATTATATACTGTCATAGTATTACCTGCCCCACCACAAAAGTAGAAATATTTGCTTGCTATCCTAACATCATAGGTAAATTCAAACAAAATGTAAATTATCAGTCCCCTCTCTTCACACACTAGAGTTGAAGGAAGAAACATCAACCTTTATCTGCCAGTCAGTAGGAGTTTAACAAGTCCCAGTCTTCCACAGCAAGACACACGTATTTCTGCTTCGAAGCCTGTGAAGAATTATTCTGTGGCTGCTCTGACTCCTCAAAAGTTCTCTTGTTCTTCTTTGACTCTTGGTTGGAGGAAGCTTCGTGTTTCAACAATGGCCCACGGCAGTCCAGAGCTTTCTCTTTATAGAACTGGAGTTTTCCAGAAGAGTTCATGTGGGTGTCTGCCAGGGCGCACATCCTCGAGGTTCCCACCCGCGCTCGATTCGGATCTAGAAGAGCAACAGGGAGGGTGTGAGGTTCCTAAGCCGGCATGCTAAGGCTGCGGGGAGACCCAAGGGAAAGTACAAAGCTCTACATACTGCATTCTGGAACTGACACACTTCACTGCACGTTGGGTAGCAGTGGCACATGTGCCAGCACACACACACACACACACACACACACACACACACACACACACAGTATGGATGCACACTGGATTATGATAGACGAGTCTGGGTAAAAGACTCGTTGGAGGTTCAGCCATTTCATCGTTCTAAGAATATAAAGACCTGTTTTATAAGGGTGATATGAAGGTGACACTATGGCCTTATTTTGTATCTATTGGTATGCCCTGGCTTCTTATTTTGTTATCTTTACATTTCTTTCATTTGGATTTCATCACCTTATTCCTCTTTAAAATTATGTTAAGATATACACGACATAAAATTTATTATCTCAACTATTTTTAAGTGTACATTCAGTGGTATTAAGCGCATTTACACTATCAGTCACCACCACCATCTATCTCCAAACCTTTTTAACTTGCAAAACTCAACTTTTGTAACCATTAAATGGTAGTAAATAGTTCTACTTAGTAACTCCCTATTCGTCCCTCTCCCCAGACCCTGACTACTCTACAGACTTCACAAAAGATCTGTCAAAATTTTTAGAAACAGTATTTGTACCAACATTCCTTTTTTTAATGTTTTATTCATCAGTGGATGGATGTGTGGGTCCCGTCCTCCGCAAGGATCTCCTGCACGCTAAACAAGGCATCTGGCACTGAGCTTTATTTCCATCCCTGTTTTGTTTCCACCTTTTGGTTACACTTAATTCCTCTGTAATCTTTTGTACTGTACAGTGTTGTAGTTTTACACTACCAAAGATCTTGGAATAAGATAGACTATAAATAAGTAAGTATAAGATGCTATCTTCCTGGTGCTGGTACTCAAAGCTAAGTGTGAACTTACTTCTTAAGCTATGATGAGGAATACTAATCTTGTTTTGTTGTTGTTTGTTTATTTTTGAGGCAGGTTCTCACTATGTAGTCCAAATTGGCCTTGAACTCACTGTGTAGCCCAGGCTGGCCTCAAACTTGCAGTGATTCTCCAGCTCCAGTCTTCTGAGCGCTGGGATTACAGGAATACTAGTCTTAGTGATCATAAATAAATCACTACTATCAATAACTCTACCACTGAGAGAAGACAGGCTGATTACTTTAAGGATGCAAAAACCCACAGGCAGAAAGTCCAAAAGAAAAGAAAATTTCTCACAGAAGTACTGAGGTGTCATTCGCGGTTCGGGCTTCAAGGCTTCCACAAGCAATCGATCCCACTGCAGAACGATCTAAAAGGTTATTCGGAGAGATGTGACTCCAAACAAAATTTAAGCTTTTATCCTTAAACCATTCTCTTCCCTTTTCACAAACACAAACCCCAGCAGTAAATACCATTTTGGACAACTGGTGACGAAAGCAAGAATCTAGTCAAGTGTAGACTTTCTATTCTCACACAAGAGTTGAGTCAGAAAAAAAAAAGTTGGATGTTTGTATCTCTAAGATTCAAGTAAAGTCTATAAAACCACCGCTGTCTATTCCCATCCTTATTTGAAGCCAGAAATAAGTTGCATGTCCTGAAACTAAACACAGTACTAAAATTTAAAACCTTAGCCATGATCCTTTTCATGTATTTCCAGAAATCTCTTGTACCCTAAAATACACCCTGTAACTCAAACTCATGTGCATAAAATGCTCACATTTTCATATTCTCATAACACTTCATGATCAGTCTTTCCTTTAATTGTTAAAAATGTATCTCTTCTATAAGCTACTAAAAATTCTTTTGGACATTTGACTGAATACAAAATAGATAAAATTATAAGAAAGAAAAGCAGATAATCATTTCAATTTACCATGAGTAACAAGAATGCTGCATTTACTATTTCTCATGATATATAATGAAATAACCATACAGACAGCCAGGAAAAACATTTTCAGGGCACAGAGCAGGACAGTGAAGTTGGAAAATAAATTCTAGAGTTGGCTGCACCACTCACCAGCCAGGAGACCCTTGGCAAGAGTTTCAATTTCTGAATTTCAATTTCTTTATCTCAGAAACAGGCATTAAAAAGAGGACATATGCTACAGAGCTGTGACAGGGTGAAGGAACATGCATGACGTGCTTAGCACAGCCTGACACATTTGGTGAACTCTGCTCGCAGACCCTTCTATGGCACCTTCTGGTATAACAACAGATCAACCAACAACAGATCAACCAAATCTGTTGATACACTACTAAGAATAAAAATGCCAATTAGAAGAGATGTTTGGGAGCTGAGCATAGTGGCATGTGCCTACTGTAACCTGTTATTTGGGAGGCTAAGGAAAGTTTAAGCCCAGTGTGACCAACGTAAGCAAGCTTTGCCTCAAAATAAGAAATGGCTGGGTGTACACCTTACTGTGAGGGTCTTGGCTCAATTCAACCTCAGTAACACACACACGTGCACACACGCATGGTGGGGGGGTGCTATTTGGAATGGAAAGAAAATAAGCTCAGTTCCAAGCAGGCTGAATTTGAGGTGCCAGGCTGATCTATGGACTATATTTGGGAATGGGTCTAGTGTCTGAGAGGGTATAGTTATCCCTGCACAGACAGTTAAATCCCTGAGAAAAGCTAAAATCACTGGGGTAGCAGAGTGTAAAAGAGAAGGAAGGAGGAATCAGTGGAGAGAAAAATCACAAGGCATGCATGCATTTTTATATCAAATCTACAGAAACGGTAAGGCAGTGAGGAATGAGGTCACTGGCCACATTCTGAGAATACCTCCAGTAGAATAGTAGAGGCCAGAAATAGACTGCAAGAACTTACCTGGGGACCGAGTAGGCAGTGGTCAGTTGGAGAGTAAGAATAGGAAATAATGGGGGGTGTAGTCTGTAGCCCTACCACTCCAACAGGCTGAGACAGGAGGATCACCATGAGTTTGAGGCAGCCAGGGCTAGCTACACAGGGAGTTTAAGGCCAGCCTGGGCTGCGCTAAGACCCTGTCTCTAAAAACCAACCAAACAAATAATACAGAGCTACACTGGGGAATGAAGATAGTTTATACACAGAAATAAAAACAGCCACCAGCACGTGACATTCAAGACAGAAAAGCAGTGGAAAATAATTATTAGTTACTATCAGAGAGGAAGCTGGAGACTTCTGGGAAGAGAATTTTTAAAAAAGAGAGAGAAAAAATAACTTGTCACTGATATACAGCGGCATATCCGTTCTCCTTAACTAGGAGGTAAGTACAACACTGTTAAAGAAACGGAAAAACTTTCAGCCAGAGATAGAGCAGAGAGTGGACCCACTTAGGTGGGCTCATTGTCCTATGCCATCTGCTGAGGTTAGACTGAAGCAGTTTCAATGGGATCAACAAGAGATAAGGCAAAGCAGTGCCACCAAACTCAGGGGTCCCGCTGAGGTTGGATCACAGGAGGGGCACCACCCAGCCTAGTCAACTTACTTTCAGGACAGTGGATATTTTACTCAATCCTTTCCAAATTCTGTAAGATGAAGAAACAAAGACTCAAAATTGCCTTTGATCATGGACTCGGGTGTTTGAGCCAAAATCCGGAGCCTGAGTCTGAGTCAACCCAGGCTGTTTCCACCTTGCCGCTTGCTACTGAACTGCATGAAGTCTCTGAGGACCACCCCATACCTGTGCCTAGTGGTTTGGAGGGTTGCTCTGAATGGGCCTGCTCAACTTGGTAAAGCACAGGCTTAAACTGGAAGCCAGAAAGTAGCCGAGCAGGGCAGTGCAAGTCAATCCCAGCTTGCCTGTGGGCAGTGCCTTTCCCTTCTCACACTTTTCATGAAGGTTTCTTGGTAGACCAATCATCAAGCTATTCTGTCCTGGACCCTCTCCTAGGCTCCAGGTCACAGTACAGATGATGGATCAACCCAACTGCCTAATGTAGCATCTCCTGGAGGTGAGTAGAGAGACACGGTGAGGCAGTGGTGCAGAAGCCCTTGGCGCTGATCCGGAACATGCATGATGGAATAGCTGCCAGCATTTAAGGCACGGGAGAGTCAGCTATGAATCTGTATCAGTGCAACACCAGTTTCTTCTCTATACACAGATGAAGAGAATCTGTCCTGAAATTGGGTCAGATGGCTCTTGTGTACAGTAAGCCAAACTGCATTTATTTTTTGAGCCTTTTGTAAAATAGCATTCTTGTCCAGGTTCGGTAAAGAAGGGGACTGATCTAGTGATCAGAGAATGAGGTATGAGGCCTGGCTTCCAATACTAACTCCAGGAGCTGAGCTATGGCCCTTTAGTGTTTGACACGAAGAGGACAATTTAGCCAAGGAATATCAGGAGGGCTATTTGTTCAACGTGTTAGATAACACATCTGGAATTAAGATAAAAAGCCATTTTAATTGTAGTAGACAAAAATCTAGAGTACCTGGTCAGCCCAGCCCTCTGTCTTGCAGTTACCATGATCAAATTCCTTCAAAGGCACTTTGGAATGAACAAGGCCTATGTGAGTCTGAAGTTTGTGCTTGACAGTTTTGATATCCTAAAGAAGGAAAGACAGACCAGAAATGTGAACACATTTGACCAATTCTTCCTTACATTCAATAGCACACAATGACCATCACAAATACCAGCCCTTTCTGAACACCAATTAACAGAAGCAAAATATCAAATTATAAACCTCAGAGAGCTGGGTCTAGTCCTGTAATCCCAGCACTTGGGAGGCTGAGGCAGGAGGACTGCTGTAAATTTGAGGCCAGTCTAAGAAGACCAGCCTGAGCTACAGAGTGAGACCCTGTCTCAATAAAACCAAAATAAATAAATAATTAATTAATTTAGGAAAATGAAAGAAACTAAAAGTCTTACCTTGAGTCCTGTTCCAGAGATATCTAAACGGTTTAGTTTTCTGAAAGAAAAGAGGTATCCAATTCCTGCATCTGTGATGTCAGGGTTACCTAGATGTCAAAACAAGACAGCATTTTGTTACAAAATAACTTCTGCTAAAATGCCAACTCTAAGCTCAGGAAAAAAAATCTAGGCAATGATAAACTATAAAATATCGAGTGGACAATTTTTTCAGAGTACAGTAAATCCAGGGGTTTTATTTTCCCATTTGTAATACGACGTAGTCATTCTGCGTGACCCTGAAGCTCTTTTCCAGCCCCAGCCACAGAGGAGCTGGGGATGAACAGAGATGTCTGTAAATCAGTTGTTACCAAAGGGTTTACTCTGAATCCGCATGAAAACGGCATATATAAACATCTACTAAAATGATCCACCATGTTTATTCAGGGGCATTTTATCTCTAAAGCAAAAACACTTTTTTATTAAAAGAAAATTTTCAGTGGTGCTCACTATTCTAACTTGCATTTTTTTCAAAAATGTTTCTTATTTATCATCCTCTCAAATCAGAGTACTGCATTCAGAGCTGTCCTCTCATTAAGATACGTGCGTGGCACAGCGCAGGCACCAGAAGATAAAGAAGTTCTGTAATTTACTTCCTTGGGAAACGGGGCGGGGCATTTACTACTGTCATTTACAAAGCTCAAGAGCTTTAAACAGCAGTGGAAGTACAGAGCAAAAAGACCGTGGGACCTCACCCCTGCTTTTTCTTTTTATTCTTCTGGTACCACAGCAACCTACCATAGGGTCAACAGATATCAAATGCTAAAAAACATCTGTTGATTTTCTACCACTGAAGTCTGTATCGGGTTAGTCCTGTGCAAGTCACAACTGTGGATTCATCCAGCTTTTCACTGGCTAAATACTGACCAAACAAAGACCAATGGTACGACAGACACCGTGGATGAGCGAGCCAAGAGAACCAGCCTGATGTCCTTCATGTGCACCACAAGCAGTAGCGGCGGCTGCCCTGTGTGCACACGGTGAGTGGCATGGGGGGTGTGAGAGCACGTTCCCTGCCAACTGGAAGGGGCGACAAGCTGACAGGCGCTGGGCCTGCAGCCAGAGCCTCTGGACTCAGCCCCACTCTGCCGCTAGCCTGCTAGGGCACCTGGAGGGCCAGCTTTCCTTCATCACTCTAAAACAAAGAGGAAAAGCCAGATGACCACGAAAGACACCCTTGCAACAACAATCAGAAGTGCTCATAAAACTTACAAGATAAATCTAACAACATTAGGTTCTCAAGGCCTCTTTTCATCACGCGAACCGGTGCTGTCATTTTCCGCACCCCAGCATCAGATAAACAATTATCCTTCAGGTGGAGTTGAGTTACACTAAGGAAACAAAGTCCACAAATAAATTACTGAAAGAGAGTTTGAGAACATGCTTTACAACAGTTTATTTAAATATAAAACACCTGTACTGCTGTTATTTCACACTCTGCACTGAACAAAATGAAGGCTCTTTGAGGACCATTTGGGTTCTGAAGGGCAGGGTAATCTACAGATCAAAGTGGCCTGTAGTACCAATTTCAACAGCAGAGGGCACCACAGAAATATGGTCATGAGGTAAACAGAGGCTTCCATTAAGGGGATAAATATACCATGTTGAACACAAAAGCTGCATTATGGATAAATTACATGAAAGCCAAAGGCATTCTAAATAGTCAGGAAAGCCTGAAAAGAACTCCTTTGAGAATTCCTTTTGGAAAGCAATTCTCTCATTCTAACTAGCCTTAGGAGTCTAGATTTTCTGTCTCAGTTTGTTAAGGACTATCCATAACCTAGTCCATCCAGCTAACTTGGATTGGGTATAGTAATTTGTTCTGCTGTCCTTCACACAAGAAATTCAAGCCTCAAGGGCCGAGGATTTAGCTCAGCGGCATAAGCGCCTGCCTGGCAAGCATAAGGTCATGAGTTCGATCCTTGGTACCAAAAAAAAAAAAAAAAAAAAGTGTTTGTGCTTGCTTTGGTAGCACATATACTAAAATTGGAACAATACAGAGAACATGAGCATGGCCCCCGTGCCAGGATGACATGCAAATTCGTGAAGAAATTCAGCCTCAGATGCACCTCTGTACTGGCAGCGAGCGGGCTTCGGAGTCAGGGTGCCCTGCAGCAGGTCAGGTGAGGTGCATGGTCCCTCTGGTGTTGACGAGCACAGACAGGAATCCATCTGGCTCCAAGCAATGTGAAATCAGCTGACAGTCTGTGAATCCCATGAACTGGGCCACTTCTTTAAATCAGGGCTCTTGAAAAGAACTTACCAGACTGTCTTTAATAGTTCATTTTCTGGGAGGGACCAAAAATGATCAAGATCTAACACATGTACCAACTCCTCGAAACAAATGTAGCTATCTGTATTGCGAATGACGTTAACAAAAAATAGTTCATTTTCTAACACATACTTAAATGATAGCTAAAACAGCAAACCATAATGACTGTGAGAAATGGTGTGATTTTTCATCTCGTGCTAGAATAAACTAGGGATGAATAAATGGAAAAAGACTGCGACCAGGTAGGTTCTAGTACAGCATACTGAAATAAAGCTTGTTTAGAACAAACAACTGACTCATTGTACTAAGGGCTGTCTAATTTCTTCTGTTTATACCAACTAAATGGAGGTCGAAAACATTTTAGAAAAATAAATTAGCAACCAAAAGGGGATGGGAGCTGGGCATGGTGGTACATGTCTGTAATCCCAGCACTCAGGAGTTCTAGGCCAGTCCGGGCTACAAAGTGAGTTCAAGGCCAGCCTGAATTGCATAATGAAACCCTGTCTCAAAAAAAAGAAAAAAAAAGAGAGATGGGAAATAATCTACATTCCAGAAGATGATCTCAGAGCATGCTTTGAAAAAATGAAAATACTCTGCTGACAAGTGACAGCAGGACAGTACCTGGACAGGGCCTCGCTGGTGAGATGCTCTAGGAGCTCATGCTCATCTCCAAGTTTGCAACAGGAAAGATCCAGGCGGGACAGCTCCCGGAAAGACTTAATTTCCTCAAGCTTCTCTGAAATCACCAGGTATCTGTAGTATATAAAGAACAACAAACAGCTTTTCTTTTCTTTCTTTTTACGTTTTGGCTTTAAAGACAGGATCTCATTACATGTATGGTTCAAGTTGGCCTTGAACTCATTATACAGCCCACTCTGGTGTTGAACTTGCATTGAACCTCCTGCCTCAGCCTCCCAAGTGCTGGGATTACATCTTTTCCTTCTTTAAATACCAAAGTTCAATTTGTGGCTTTGTGCTGCAGTCAGCATCCGACTATCCCACATACTATGTAATTGGCAGACTTCACTGACGACTGTCTGGGCACAGCCTAAACTTTAATAGTACCTTGACAGCCTTTGTGCATGATGCACAGAAAACAAGTCACAGGAGAAAACATCTACTTAGTTACCAAACAGAGGGTGGCATTAGCATTAGGACTTTTGAGATGTTAAAAGCTATAGGCTACTCAAACTTTTAATTACTCTTTTTTTTTTTTTTTGGTACTGACTCTTGAACTCAGGACCTTGCACTTGCTAGGCAGGTGCTATTCCACTGAGGTATATATCCCTGACCCTTTAATTGCTCTTCCAAGTTTGTTTTTTAGCAGGGTATGGTGGCGCATGCCTGTAATCCCAGCACCCATGAGGCTGTGACAGGAGTGCCATGAGTTCCAATCCAGCGTGGGCTACATAGCTAAACCTTGTCTCAAAAATAAGTAAGTAAAATCAATTAGTTAAATAAAAACAATAAAGTTAGTTTTTCTTTAAGGTACAATTTCTTGTGATTCAGTTTGAAAACTAAAAGGCTAAGAACTGTGGGTCTAATCTGCATATTCTCCACATAGTACTGAGATATCAGGCAGATACCACTTTAGCTATCCCACTCAAACGCAAGCTTGAGCATCAATCCACCCCACTGCACCTGTTAGCCTGCTACCCTCACACCAAAGCCTGCGAGGTGACGCTCTTCCAGGTGGTTACTGTGAGAAACCACCAGCACCTAAGTACCCAGCAGCACCTCACCACTGTTACCAGGGAGGGAGGCCTCTGGAAAAATGGAGGCCACAATGGCATCTCGCAGTCCAGCCAGGCTCTGCCCTGCCCTGCAGTTTTCCATCTATTTCACGTGAGCTTGGTGATTAAAATGAAAGGAATTGAGAGTGACAAGAACCAGAAAGGAGAGGATTCTGAGACTAGGGAACCAGCCTGTGACAAGAAGGTACCTTTCTCTTCTACTCTGCTCTCCAACTCCTGAAGTTTCCACAGAAGGATGGAAGATGTGCTAATGTTATACTTAAGAGCTCATTTCTCACTGGGCATAGTGGAACAGGCCTATAGTCCCACTCTAGTGAGGCTGAGGCAGGAGGACCACAAGTTTGAGGTCACCCTGGACTAGTAAGACCCTGTCTCAAAAAAAAAAGAGGCAAGTGGCACACACCTGTAATCCCAGTACTCAGGATGCTGAGGCAGGAGGATCACTGTGAGTCTGAGGCCAGCCTGTACTACATAGTGAGATACTGTCTCAACAAAACAAAACAAAACAAAGCAAAGCAAAGCAAAGCAAAGCAAAGCAAAGCAAAGCAAAGCAAAGCAAAACAAAACAAAAATCCCCAAAAAGAGTACATGTCTCTCTTCTTCCAGAAGGATCACAACTGCCAAAAACAGAATAGAGTACTCAGAAGGCAGGAGGCAGGTTGGATTTTTCTTTCTATATCCAACCAAAACTAGATGTATAATACTGAACTGATCACTGGCCTGACTGCTAGGTATGGCTGGTTTGAGGTACCAGAACCCCGGCTGTGAACCTACACTGCTCAGCTGGATACACAAATGAGCCTTATTGACTCCGTCTTATTTTAGTTGTAAATAAAGTTGCTGCCTTTCACCTTCCAATCAGAGAGCTTGAGGCTCTAGTTTGCCACTAATCTTTCAACTAGTCTTTGATCTAGAGAGGATCAAAACAGCACAGTGGAGAGGTAACAGAAAAAGCGGACATATTTTAGTACCAGACCGACCTGAGTTTTTAGATACTAAAAGCCCTAATTACTAGTGTGATTGTGAGAAAGTCATGTTAAGCTTTCTGAGCTTTAATCCCTCCACCTAGAAAAATGGGGCTTACTTTTCAGAATTAAGAAAAACAGAAACAGTATTTAAAAGAACCTGGCATCTTAAAGGCTCCCATTAAGCCCTATTATTATTCAGTAAAACAAGGTGATATTTTAAGAAATCCCTGGTGCTTCTCTGTGACCACCAAAGGAATTAAAAATCCCGCGGGTTTCAACACGAGAGAATTTTCAGAGCTGCAAAGACACTGGCTGCTCCTCCTCTGGCAGACATCTCTGTGCCCTAATCCAGGAGAGAAGTACTTGTCAATTTTCAATTATCTTCTCCACTTCATTCCTGATGACCTAATCCTTTTCTGTGCTGGTAAAATCATGTTGCTATAGTTTCACTTCTGGATTATAAATATAATCCCAAATCTCCTGCTGTGAGTTCAGGGCAAGCCTGGGATACACAGTGAGTTCAAGGCTAGCCTAAACTATACCAGACCAAGTCTCAAAACAAAATAAACAACAACAACAAAAAAACCCTGAAACAGCCAGGCACACCTGTGATTCCAGCACTGTAGAGCTTAGGGCAGAAGGATCCTCACAAATTCAAGGCCAGCCTGGGCTACACAGTAAGTTCAAGGCCAGCCTGACTCTCAAAAACAAATCTGAACCAGGGTCAAGAATTCTGGTTATCATCTTTACACCCTAAAAGCATGCCAAGAGATACTTGGTAGATTACATGTTGTTCCTGCAACCCCTCTACCTTTTTTTTTTTTGGTGCCAGGGATCAAACTCATGACCTCGCGCTTGCCAGGCAGGTGCTGATGCCTTTGAGCTAAAATCCTGGCTCCAACCACCTTGTTTGATACAGGGTCTTGTTATATGACCCAGGCTGGCCCTGAACTTGGAATCTCCTGCCTCAGCTTCCTGAGTGTTAGGGTAACAAATGTGTGTGCCACCACACCCAGCTCAAGTGTGGTCTTTTCTGATTTCTCTTACTAGGAAAGCTGGTTGCAAAGTATTTCCTACTAGTGGAGTTGCAGCAATTAACTGGCCTTTAGAAAATATTTTCATGAAAAATCTCAAAATTTAAAAAAAAATTTTTTTTCTTTCAAAACAAATCTAAGTGTAATGGGAGACGAGTGTGTATATAGCTGATATTTCTCAAAACGGCCTACCGCTCTGTATTTGGAAGTTCTAAATTGGCGTACTGTATCATTTGAAGGGGGAAGGTTTCACGCTCCAGAGCCTGACAAAATAAACACACCCCTTCAAATTGCCAAGCTCCTAAGGAGAACCCTCACCTGTTCCGCAAGCACAGGGAACAGAGCACCAGACTTCCATAGGCCTCTGTGAACTTCTGCAAAGCCCGCAGCCCTGCGCCTGGCTGCGTGAATTTCTGCCTGGCTTCTGCAGCAGAAAACAGCTTTTCAGCAATCTGCTCAGGAAAGCCGATGAGGGAATCAATGTGATCCACGTTGTCAGAGATGAAGCCCAGAACAAGGCTGAAGAGGGATTTGGCAGAGTAGCGAAGATTCCCCTCCCGGGTGTACGTGAAGATGAAGTGATCGGTCTTTTCTTTCTGTGCGGTGTCGTCTTCCCTGTTCATGCAAAGCTCCACGGAAAAGCCTTTGGGAAACAGTCGGAAAGGGCTCGGCCTCTTCAGGCTGCTCCTGACGCCACCACGAGCCAGGTTGACCATGTGCAGCTGCCCGTTGTCTCGCACATAGATGGGGCCCGGGTCCAGGTGCTGTTCTGAGTTGAGGTAGTAAGACATTGCCTGGGTTGTGACTGTGAAAGCAAGGCACACGGAAGCAGAGCCAGTTAAAATACCATCTGGAACCTGAAATTTCCCTGCACTGTGCCAAAGCTTTATGAGCCTAGCAGGCAGCGCTGTGGCCAGTGCAGGGGAAGCTTTGTCCGCGAACTTTGGAACCTGAGGCTGCCTGTACTGTCTCTATGTGTAATGCCCCTTCCTACCTGTTTCTTCACTGTCTGGTGATACATTCATCATTCAAACCCCAGTTCAAATTTTATTTCTAAAATGCACCTTGAAGTTATCAAAGATGTCAGCAACGATTCTTTCACAAGTAATTTCATGGCAGCACAGTTTATATTAGCAAAATAATTGGAAATGATCTGAAAGTCCAACAACTGGAGTGCTACTATACAAATTATTCATTCCATGAAACATTATGAAGCTGATAAAATTGCAGAAATTTGTTTTTCTTTATTTATTCTTTTGTCTTTTTGGTTTGTTTGTTTGTTTGTTTTGGTACCAGGGATCAAACTCACAACCTCGTGCTTGCCAGGTTCGAGCATTTATGCCACTGAGCTAAATCCCTGGCCCTTTTGTCCTTTTGAGACAGGGTCTCTCTATGCAGTTCAGGCTGGCCTTGAGCTCACTTTGTAGACCGGCTGGTCTCAAACTTCCAACGATCCTCCTGCCTCAGCCTCCCGAGTGCTGGAATTACAGGCGTGCATCATCACACCTGGCTTAACTGCAAAAATTTAAAACATTTAAAACTACAGCCAGAGCCTGTGTGGTGGCACATACCTGTAATCTCAGCTATTAGAAAACTGAGGCAGGAGGACTGCCATGAGTTCTCTGTGCCTGGGCTGCACAGTGAGTTTAAGGTCAGCCTGAATTACAAAGCAAGACTTTGTCAAAAAAAAAAAAAAAGGAAGAAAATATACCTACAGAAAAAAATGCAAACACACTAGAAAGAAAGAACCCCCTTCCTAGTTTGGAATCTTCCACATATC
>PVJX010037180.1:0-17087 GCA_004027295.1 Dolichotis patagonum | reverse complement strand
GAAGACTTCTCAACACAATCCATTAAGTCAAGCAGAGTTTGGAATGAAGTGTTTCTAATCCTGAAAGAAAACAAATTTCAGCTCAGATTGATGTACTCTGCAAAACTTTCTTTCAAAACTGATGGAAAAATAAGATACTTCCATGATAAAGAACAACTGAAGGAATTCATGCTCACCAAACCAACCTTTGGTTTGGTGAGCTAAAGGATACTCTAGAGAGAGATAAATATGATCATAGTTCCAGGAAGAGCATCAGAGGAGAATAGCTAAACCAGACAGGCAACTGAATCACTGGGAAAAGTGGAGGGCCAGCAGCAGGAGGATAGCATGGCAGAGACAAACCAATATACTCTGATTGTAACCATTAATGTAGATGGCCTCATTTTAGCAATAAAAAGAAAAACAGGGAGAGTGGATCAAGAAACAAGATCCATCAGTATACTGTATACAAGAAACACTTTTAAATGAAAGAGGTAATTCATAGACTGAAAACTATAGGGGATAAAATGATTGTGTAATGCTACAGGAGACCAGAAAAAAAGGGAATTTGCCTATAAACCACAGAACATATAAGTAAGATATGGATTTTTGTACAATAGAAAGCTACCTAGCTGTAAAGTAAAATAGTCTTGAGGCTTATGTAGGTATGTAGATGCAACTGGAGATCATGTTCATGAGTGAAACTGTTATAACTCATACAAGTGAACCCTAACATAAAAAACAAGAGTTGATGGGATCCAAAAAACAAAATGATTATTGTAAAATTGATAGTGGAGGAAACACCTGGGAGGGAAAGTTGGTAGCTACTGTGAATTTCTTATTGTCTTGTGTTGAACTCTTATTGTTTTCACAGTTTTGTTAGGTTTGCCTTTTCTGCCTTGTTTTGTTAAATTTTACTTTGATGATATAGGCAGCTATTTTGAAAATAATAGAATGTATTATGTTGGTCATGGTTGGTTTCCTGTTATCTTGTTTTGAAGTCTTATAATGCTTTCATTGGTTTGTTTAATTAGTTTGATTCTGTTTTGTTTTGTTTGATTTTATTGTGTGTGATGGTCTGAACAGTTATTTTGAAGAAAACAAGACATTATGGTAGCCATTGCTGATTAAATCTCTTCTTGTTTTGAAGTCCTATTTTATGGTTTTTTTGTTTTGATTGATTCTATTCTGTTGTGTTTTATTTAATTTTCTTATGTGTGATAGTATGGACAACTTTTTTTGAATAAAATGAGATATTATAGTAACCATTGTTCACTTGCTGTTATCTGGTTTTGAAGTCCTGTAATTCTTTCATTCTTTTGATTCATTTTATGCTATCTTGTTATGTTTGGTAATATTGTGTGTGAAGGTATGATGAACTATTTCAAAGAAAATAAGGGACATTATGGTAGCTGCTGTTGACATTCTGTTGTCTTGTTGTGAAGTCCTATATTGCTTACATTTTTTCTTCTGATTTGCTTTCTTTTGTTTTGCTTTGTTTTATTCTCTATAAAAAAATAAATACAAGAAAATGAAAAAGAAAAACTATATATAGTGAATGTTCAATTTTTTGAAAACATTATTAAAAGATCCAACCAATTCTGTTAAATGACCTCAAAATACTCTGTGCTTTGCATGTATTTATCATTCTTGCCACTTTTCTAGAGCAGTTTTCAGGGTATGCATCTATATTTTTATGCTGTAATTGATGCATGGATGTTTTGGAATGATTTCTCTTTTATGGTCATTTTGACTTTGAAAGAAAGCCAAGTGTTTCTCAACATCTCATTTGATGAATAAGGTAGAAAAGGAATGAAGGTAATGTTTTTATAAGATTGTATGCCTATTGCATAGTAGTGGTATAAATATTTGCTGTATTTTTATTGCATCTCTTAAAGAAATTTGTGAAGGAGAAACTTCAGACCTCCTTCAAAAATTATCAAGAATGACAGGATAAATAGGTTTGAGGGAGGAGAAATTCTAAGCAAGGATTGATAACAATGTGAATTTTAATAGAATTAAATGTTAAAATTTATAATATCTTTTCTCATGTCTTATACATGAAAATGTGTCAAGGTAGAGAAAATTGATAGCAGAGGCGTAGAGGTGCTTTTTCCCATTGACTTACATATGCCTTCTCTCCCTTTTTCCCCAAATTATATTCAGCATCTACTCTCATTTCCAAAGTATTAGTAAGGGATTCCATATTCCCTGTTTTGCTTCAAAATGAATGATGCTGAACAATTTACCTGTCTATTGAAGATTGTGTGCCATCAACAAAGCAGACAGACTAATTGATTTAATAGGATATCAACTGCAGGATCATCTCTGCCAGGAACAGAAAAGCTCTGCAATATTTTCACTGACTGACTTCTACAGTCTTTTATCCATTCAGCACTCAATATCCTAAGGTACTCTTTAGACCACGTATTTCAATTTTCTAATTCTAGAAGGACATATCCTTACAGACCAAGACTCTTGGGTGAGAAGTTCAGGGTAGATGATTACCTGACCCTAGAAGCCAGGTGTGTGCAGTAACTTCTCTCCATTCCTTCTGCTCATGTCTATTTCAGGGACTTGACATGCAAAATGCATACCACTTGTCTAAGATATTTTAGCATTGCTTGTCAGTTACCAATTAAGAGTTCTTTATTTTATGTTATCTCAAAGCCAGATCCCTATTTTGGATGTGAAATGTGTGATACAAATAATGTAATTAGAATATTATTAAATGCAATCATCTTAATCTAGTTTACTTTTAAAATAGAAATGATTTTGTGAGGTACGTTAATGGTATTTTGATTGTGATTTTATTAAATCTGTATAACAACATTGGGAGTAAGCCCATTTTGACTATATTGCTTTTTACTACGCATGAGAAAATTTTCCGATGTTCTCTTGCATCTCCTTTTTCAGAGTAGTGCAGTTTTCAATGTATAGAATTTTGGCTTCCTTTGACAGATTTATTCTTATTTCTTTTTTTCAATGCTATTGTGAAAAGTATTTTTTTCTTAAATTTTTCTGTTGCATCTGTTGTTTTTGTACAAGAATGCTATTGATCTTTGCATGTTGACTCTGTATCCAGCTCTGCTATTGAATTCAGTTATTAAATCTATAACACTTTGGTGGAGATTTTGACATTTTCTATATAGCATATCATGTCATCTGCAGAAAAATAACAATGTAATTTATTTATTTCCTATCTTTATTAATTGAATTTCTCTCACATGTCTAATTGCTCTGGCTACTCTTTCCAGAACAATATTGAATAGGAGTGGTGTGAGTGAACGTTCTTGCCTCGTTCCTGATTTTAGAGTGAAAACTTTCAACTTTTTGATCATTTAGTGTGATGCTAGGTATTGGTCTGTCATAGAGGACTTTTATCAAATTGAGATAAAGGCCAACTATCCCAATTTTCTGTAGTGTATGTAACATAATCAATGATAACTGGACTTCATCAAATGCATTTTCTCCATTTATTGAAATGATCATGCAGTAGAACTAAAGAAAACATTCCGCAAATTCATTAGAAAAGAGAAGAGACCTAGACTAGAAAAACAATTCTCAGCAACAACTGCAAAACATGGCCATCACAATTTTTTACTTGAAATTATACTACAAAACTACTGTGATAAAAAACAAAAAACATAGTTCTGGCAAACAAGACCCAAGAATCAATGGAACCGATTAGAAGAATCAGAAACAACTGGAAACACTCATTCACGTTACTTTTGACAAAAGGGCCAAGCAAGTTCACTGGAAAGAAATCTAGCCTTTTTAACAAATGGTGCTGGGTAAACTATCTCCCACGTGCTAAAGATTAAAACTAGACCCATGTATAACACAGTGCACTGAACTAAAATCAAAATGGGTCAAAAGCATAAATATTAAAACAGAAACACTAAATCTTCTGGAAGAGAGAATGGGTAGAATTCTTGAAGACACTGTTGTTCACAAATTAAATATAATAAGAGAATACAAAACAACAGAAAGTCCTAAAGAATAAATTAATGATCCCAGGCTTGTAGCACATTCTTTTGAACTGAATATTCTATGAGACTGAGTCAGGAGGTTCATAAGTTTGAGAGCACTGTAAGCATA
Organism: Dolichotis patagonum; assembly: GCA_004027295.1. Lineage (NCBI taxonomy): Eukaryota > Metazoa > Chordata > Mammalia > Rodentia > Caviidae > Dolichotis > Dolichotis patagonum. The sequence goes on along the minus strand of PVJX010037180.1, from coordinate 13,007 downwards.
TTGGAAGCATAAGAAGTCACTACACAAAATTTAAAAAGAGTAGTTATGTGGGACCCTGGTTATAATTCAGTTTAAATACCCTGAGTTTAACACCCAATAGAGAGATAGAGATAGAGATAGAGATAGATAGAGATAGAGATAGAGAGAGATAGATAAAATAATTAATAGATAGAAAGATAGAGAATGAATGTATTTTCAGAAGGCAAATACTGATTTGTCATTACTAGTATATAATCATCATTAATTAATAAAAATATGAGCCTCTTGATATAAAATCAACACATACTTCTCAACAGAGGAAATTAAAGGACTGATACATAATATCCAAATTCATGAGGCAATATTTTACAAAATTTTATTGGCAGGATAAATAACTTATTTTTCAGATGATATGGATTCTCAGGAATTTCTGTCAGGAAGTCATGTTGAGTTACCTTTTATCAGCCTGTTAACTGATTCCAACCATCTTACAAGTTCCCTCAAATTTCAATTGCAATTTCCTCTGTCATCACTCCTTTTCTCAACTCCATAACTATTATCTCAAAATTTCTCTCCACTAGCTCTCCACTCTAGATATAGACCTACCAACAAAGTCAGATGCTTTCCTTTATTTCTTTCATTTTTTCATCTGCTTTTATTCTTTTCTTCTTTTTAACCAACTCCCATCTTTTTCCTTTCCTAGTCATCTACATTCCAACCTTCCAGAAGTAATGTGGTATCATTTTTCTTGGTATCAGAGGTAGGGTGAAATATTTAAAAGAAGTTTAAATTACATGATAAGTATACAACTGGCTCTGTAGAAATAGATGTTCTTGCCTCATAATTAAGTGACAAAGAGAGATTAAGTTCCACTGAGTAGGTTGAAGAGCTATATAAATATAAAATCACATAAATTATAGCAGGGAAGCATAGCAACTCATGAAATAGTCCTATCAGAAAGAGAGACACCCTATGTTAAATGATCGGCAACATTTAGTAAAAAAAAAAAAAGAAATTTGAGAATACAAGGAAAAATTTCCTCCAAAATTCTTAACTTTCTAAAAGCTGATCTCATGGATACTGAGGTGGATAAAATATAAAAGAAAAAGGTTAAAATATATGGCCAGATACAAGAAAAAACAAATGATCAGTAAGCTGTTCAGTTTGAGCTCAAAAACTGTGTCATTAAATGGATAAAGAACTTAAATGACAAAATGAGTGTTGATTTTGAAGAAGCTAGAAAACATTGGGAGAAAGGAACAAATTATAAAGTATACAAGAGACCATAAAAATATATCAAACAAAATCACAGGATGTTTAAAAAATCCATTGAAATTCTGGACAGCAGAAATGAACAGTGTCAGTAGAGATGTCAGACCTAAGAGGTTAAGTTCAATAGAGCAGGTTGAAAAGAGGTCCACCTTTAAAAAAGCACACCACAAAAAATCCCCTCAAAGGTCTGTATATGATTGCAAAAGCTTCTAAGGGGATTTCTACATGTAAACTATAACAGTACCCACAAATAATAGACTCAGTCAAAAATATGCAATTGAAATACATAAAAAAATTCTCAGAATAAGTGAAAATAAGTGAAATGTGTGATCCACATATGTTTTAACCAAAAGTTGACATCCTTGGACATAAAATAAATTACACATTTCTCCAATAATAATGGTTATTATGCAGTACTCAAAAACCAATAAATGTTGAGGAAGTTGTGAGTAAAAAAGAAAGCCTTGTACAATATTCATGGACACAAAATCTTATACAACTGCTATAGAAATAAGTACGGAAATTCATTAGAACACTAAAAATAGAAACTACATTAAAGCCAGCTTTATTTCTTCTTATAATCTTCCAAGAAGAGTTAAAGCAATTATATTTAGGCAATGATGACTATTTGAAAACATGCAGTCAGTAGGGTCAATGATAATAGATTTCATATTCTGTACAAAATGTGGAGAACAAAAATTTCACACTTAAAGCAAGTGTGAAAAAATGTGTCATTTTAGCCTTTTGCATAGGTGACCTTGCATTATTCTCTGTACTTTCTGTTAAGTGTGCATAATTCTGAACTATAATATGCACACTCACGAAGTCTCAAGAAACATTAATACACTTAGGAATGGAGTTTGTTGAGTGTTTTTTAAATACCTTTTTTTACATATGATATAAAATTTTCCCTTATATGAGCTATACTTTCATACATAAAATTCAATTGGGCTTCCTGATATGATATAATACATAGATACATATAATAAAATGAAGAATTGGAATTTATCACAGAATTTTGATCTGTCATGTGTTCAAAATCTGTGAAGTAGATGTGAGCAGAAGCAATTAAGAAAAGTAGATGTTTTACACTGCCAAGGAAATCAGGAATGCAACCATCCCAAGTTCCTTTCCTCTGTAGATTTGGTGTTTAGGTACATACACTGCTAGGTCAGAACAATAGTTACATTTCTGGTATAACAAGGAGCATTGAATATTGAACCCCCTGGGATATACAGACTCTAATAGTAATGCAGGGAAATCCTCACTGAAAAGCCCTGCCCAGCCAGTGAGCAACAGCTTCTGCTCTTCTCAGTGATGATCCTTCCTGATATAATACCAGTCATTTCAGTAGATGCCTCTGCCCTTTCTGAGAACGGTTTATCTGCCTTCCACATCCAGGTGAGATGTTGACCATCATTCTAAGTGAAGCAGTCATGCAACCCACAGTTCCCTCATAAATGTTTTGACCATGAGTATAGGTATTTTTCTACAATCCTACTGCAGAAGAGTTGTGAGGGCTGTACATATATATGGTGATGATAAACAGCTGACCATGAGCCTGACTGTCAAAGTTTTGACACATTTTTATTTACATTGTTATCATTATTCATCCAGTTCTTGTTCCACTGGTCACTTGTTATCTCTTCAAAGCAGAAGGGATAATTTTATCTGGGAATGGAAATCTAAATATGTGGTTCCTCAGAAAATATGACTTCCATAAAATACTCCAATTTACTTGAACGTTTTAGTGGTTATGGGAAGAATTTGTCTCAGAGTGTAGGTTTTCTGGAGGTGTTATAAAAATATACACATAATGTATTAATTAATAAAATAAATATACTTTCTCACAGTTTTTGGAGGCTATAAACTGACAGATCAGGGTGTGGGAAGAGTGAGTTCCTCCTGTGGTCTCTCTCCTTGGTTGGAAGTCTTAACTCACCATCTTTCCATGGTTTCTTTCTTTCTTTGTATCTATTCTTGAATTAACTTGTAAGATCCACTGCCATACCAGATTAGGGATCAATTTAGTTACTAGTTTTTGGTAAGTTACCTTTTGAAATAACTTGCTTGCTTCTTCTTTCCATCTGTTTTTTTCTCTTTAAAATAAAAAAAAATCAAATGACCTTTTCAAAATGCAATCACAGCCTGAAATATATTAGAGGTATATTGCACCCCATAAATTTTGAAATGATTGAATTCAGCACATAAAAATTTGTTTCTATATTTTTTCTTTACCATTTTTTCAACTATGACTGTATAGATAATTTTGTCCCAGCCTCTGGGAAAAAGGGCTTGTGAAAATTCCAAGGGAGGAGTGGAGATGCAGGAAGCCTCATCATTCAGTTACCCAATCCCTATGTCTTGCTCTACAAAATCACCAATATTTTACAGGGGAGGATGGGAGACTGCATAAGCAAAAACAAAGACAACGCACTGACCATATCTCAACTCTTTCCAGACTATACAAACTCTTTTGCTATATCAGTTTTCAGTCTTCATAAATGAGATAATAAATAAGAATTACATGGAATTTACCTTCTTTACAGTCTTGTCCAATCATATCATTCTCTTCCTGACCATGCCTTCTTGAATGTGCTTCGATTTCCTACATATGTCTCTGTATTGCATATATGATAATAAATAAAAACTACAGACACAACACTCATCAATTAGGAAAGTGCAAATAAGTTGTGCAGTGAAAATATAATGATATATTCAGCTGGTTAGGATTTCTGAAGGAGAACTTTGCATATCAGTGTTAACAAAAAATAAATTAACAAATGAGCCAAATTATAAATAGCATATACAGTATGATCCTGTTCATAACATAAAGGCAACACATTTGCATATTTTATTATTTGGAAAAAATTAACAACCATGTTCTTAACTGTGGGAGAATGTGTTTGACTCAATTACTGTAGTGTAATAATTTCTCTGAGGAAGGAGTAAAATCAAATTTCTGTAAAATATTATATGAGGCTTCAGATTTCCTCTGTATTTTGCAATAAAAGCACTTAAAGCAAGTGTGAAAAAATGTATCATTTTAGCCTTTTGTATAGGTGACCTTGCATTATTCTCTGTACTTTCTTTTAAATGTGCATAATTCTGAATTATAATATGCACACTCACGAATTCTCAAAAATATATAGAATTTTTCATGATAGATTTTTATATAATTTTTCCTAGCCTGAGCTTCCATAGTTCTCATGATTCTTCTTTCTAATTAATGAATTAATTTCATTCCTAGATCTATCATATATCCAAGCTAAATTTATATATATATAATCTTCAGAGATACTATCAGTACAGAAACTCTTGGATGAAATTTGAATTCATCAATCTAGAGATTTTCTTTCTTTCATTCATCTTGCCTCAATTACACAAGTTCATTTATTTCTCTTGAAGGCTAAAAATTTCCTTTGGGCTGTTGTTCATGGGAGACACAAAATTGAAAACACATCATACACACAGTCACACAGAGATACAAAAACACAGAATGTACAGTATAGGAAAGGTCTTTATTAGTTCCCTATCTGCTCATCACTATGCTGGCTTCTTTTGATATATTTACTTTTCATAACAGAAGTATCCCTTTCTGTTTTTCATCTTAGATTCATTTGCATGATAAGTCAATTTTCACAAATAAAATTTGTATATATCTAAGATGTGAAATGTGATGCTTGGAGGAATGCAAATTGTGAAATGACTACCAAGTCACAGTTGATTGTAATATCCATCAAGCAGTTCTCATTGAGTGAGAATGGCGACACTTCACATCCATTTGAAGGTTGTTCTCCAACATACAGTAAGCCCTTAAACTTACAATAAATTCAGAGTGTATGAGTCTAATACATTATCAAATGATGATCACTAACCTAGCTGCTTCTCAATTTCCTGGGAAATGAAGAACACTGCTTTCTAACAGCACTTCTGTGAAAAAGTCTTATCTTCTAAGTTTCGGTTGTGATATAAGACTGTGTTTACTATACACTAACAAATATTTTTTTTCCATATGTTTTTAGAGGCTCTTGTGAATTTCATAATTCCTTTGATTGTACTACTTTGCATTTATTTTATTTAATGACAAATTTCCCATCTCATCAGTAGAAAAGGTTCTTATGGAATAAGGCAGTATGTCATCCATGTTTTGACAGTCTCACTTAGAATTAACTGCTAAAGCAGATGGTTTTTGTTTTAATAGAAGAGTCATGAGTTGCAACTTTATCTGCAACATTTTCCATTCTTTTCTCACAACCACCTGATTACACCTACCACCTGTAAGTCAACATAGTGAGTATTAATGAGCATAACTAAAAACTCAAGGAGCAAATTGGGCCTATATTCAGGAAGAAACTGAAAATCATAAAGGGAAATCATGAGAACCTCTGGATCATGTACAAATATTAACTCAGCATTACTCAGAGACATTAGCAAAGCTTTTGCAAGATACCCAAATCAGCGGTCAGATCATTAGTTCTCTCAGTCTCTCCAAACATGGAAAGTGTGGTTTGTATCCACAGTGTTTCCCCATAGCTCCATGCAGCCTCTTGAACTGCCTCATTCATAGTCTGACAATGCCTTCAGGTGAATGAAAGCATAACAAAATTGGAAACCATTGCCCTACAAATAAATTACCTGAGCTCATGCTCACTTTGCTTTTATACTGAGGGCATAGAATATGTCTGAAGGGATATCTCTGTCTTCTCTTCTGTTACAGTGTCAAATCTTGCCACAAAGTGTAAAATAGAGTTGATGCTCAATCAACACAGTAGAAGTAGGTTTGAAACAAGACTTGAGCAGAAAGAACATCACTGAAGCTTTGAGGGGTATTCAGTCCATCATGAGCCATATAACACAGTATACTGGTTCTCATCTCCAGACTTTTCAAAAGTAACTTGTACTCAAAATTTTGTGGCTACTATACTTACAGAAACACCTGTTTCATGTATATAAATTACTTTCCCTTAATTTTCCTCTTACCATTTTCATCAGATACATGGAGAATAGAGAAGCCATTAATCAAACAGCAGTATCAGAATTTCTTTTCCTGGGACTGACAGATGATCCAGAACTTCAGCCCTTCATCTTCATCCTGTTCTTCATTTACCTGGTAAATGTACTGGGAAACATGCTCATCATCCTGGCTGTGAGCACTGACTCCCACATCTACACCTCCATGTACTTCTTCCCATCCAGTCTGTCCTTCACTTATATCTGCATAAGCACCACTATAATTCTAAGAATGCCAGGGAATATTTAAGCACAGAGTCAGAGTATCTGCTACACAGGCTGCTTTACCTAGCTTACATTTTTATTAACTTTTGCATATCTGGAAAATTTTCTTCTTGCACTGATGGTCTATAACCACTATATGTCCATTTGTCACCCACTAGGCTACACAGTCATTATGAGACCCAACTTCCACATCTTGCTTGTTTTACTCTTCTTTTATTTAGCACTGCGGATGTCCATGTCCTCAGTCTGATGGTGCTGGGCTGTCGTTATGCACCCATCTGGAAATCCCTCACTTCTGTGAACTTGTCCAAGTCATAAAGCTCACCTGCTAATGCTCTCATTGATAACATCCTGATCCATGTTTCATTTTTTATAATTGGTTGTGTTACTCCTGTTGGAATTATTTTCTGTTATATTCACATTGTTTCCTCTATTTTAGAAATGCCATCATGGGGAGAAAAGTATAAAGCCATTTCCACCTGTGGGCCTCACCTGTCCATTTTGTCCTTTTACTAGGGGACATGTTGTGCAGGGTATGCTAGCCTGCAGTGACAGACTCACCTCAAAAGATGGTAGTGGTTTCAGTGATGTATTCTGTGGTCCTTCAAATACCAGAACCCCTTTGTTTATAGCTTGAGGAACAGCGAAATGAAAGAAGCTTTGACAAAACTCATTGTTAGAGTACCTTCTTTTGGCTATTGTTTCATTTCCTTTGGATTTACAGGACTAAAGGAAATGCCAATGATAAAATTCCTTTTGATAAAGAATGCCTGATTCTTTTATTGCCACATGCAAAAATGACCCGATTGCATAAAGACTCAATTTATTTTATTTGGGAGTGGTTGTCTTTTTGGTTTTCTCTCTAGAATTTTGATGTTTAATAAATAATTTCCATTCTCTAAAGATGCTTTTTTTTGCTCCAGTGTAAGAATCAGAAGTTGGTGTATAGACTCTAGTTTTAATGGTTTTACTATTTATGTGTCTATGATTTTCATTGACAAATGGCAGTTTTACATATTTACGTACTACAATGTGATTTATGTGTATACATTATGTGTATATTATGTGTGTACAGTGTTAATTGATCAATCAGATTCAGGGCCTAACCCATTACTTCATTATATCCATAACCACTTTATGTTGAAAACGTTTAATAATCTCATCCTGGAATAATTGTTTTCAACGGTATTTATCCTCCTGTGTGATACAACTTTAGAAATTTCACCTACCCAACTGTACCTCTGCTACTTCTAGTAATTCTGACTTTATTTTGCTTGATTTATTTACTTATTTTTAGCATCTATATTCTTACTAGAACATGCCCACAGTACCAATGTTTTGATTCCTTGAGTATAGTTTGTACAGGTACTAACTCATTTCTTTTATATTCTACACACACACACACACACACACACACACACACACACACTAATTCTTCCCTCTATCTCTCAATTCCTTTCCAATTTGAGAAAGACTTGTCTCACTACTCCCTACTATCTATTTTTATTTTGCTGTTTACTTATAACTTACACAGAAATCTTTCAATCTTTAGGCTTGTGCATCTGGTGTATTTCACTTAACACTATCATTTCCAGGTGCATATATTTTCCTACAGATGTCTCAATTTTATCTTTCTCTATGGCCAATTAGTGCTCTATCATTTGTAAATAACCCATGTTTAACCCACTTACCTGTTGATAAACAAAGAGGCTGTTTCCAAGATTGAGATATTATGAGTTGTGTTGCTATAAACATAAGTATAAATGGATCACTGTAATATGATTTTTAACTGGTCTTGGAAGATGTCTAGAAGGAGATAAGCTAGGTCAAATGGAATTTCTAGTTTTGGTGTTTCAGAGAATATCCATAACTGATTTCCACAGAGGCTGTACTGGTTCACATTCCTACCAACATTATACCAAGGTTCCTATATTCATGTCATTTGCTTTTCTTTGTGACACTAGAAATTCAAAGAGTGCAGGAGTGCTTTGTCAATCCTTGAGACTTAATGTATCATTGGGGCACTCAATTTGTACTCTAGTGTAGACACATAGTGCACAATGAGAACTAAACCTTTGTACACAATTTAGAAATCAGTAGAATTGATCACTGCTAAGTCCTATCATTCTAATGCAAATATTGCATGCAATGGACTCACTTTTAACCCCTAAGCTTTAGTATAATTAATTTATCCTAATGGCTGAGATTATTGTGAAATAGTTTAACTTTCCTTTTGAAGATACTTTAGTTTCAAGAAAAAAAATAACTATAATTATAATACACTCAACAAGGAGATGTGTATCTCATTTTCATGACCTCTAAGGCAGAGAATACCTGATCAAGGAGCAGAGACTGCTTTAATCAGTCCTCCATTTCTACATGAGGTGGAGCAGCACAGGAATCTCCTCACATTACCAGGTGGCTGATGCAGATAGGTGTGATATCCAGGGAGGATTCCAGGAGATAGAACCCTGAAAGTGTATCCCTCGGTCAGGTAATGAAAGAATTTCAGTCATACCAAGCAGAAAACCTCTCGTTGACTTGTTGAACCATGTCCTCCAAATGATATGTCCATGTCCAATTCTCTCACTCATGAATATTAACTTTCATGAAAAAAGAGAAAATGCTACTTATTTAGAGAGAAAGCCTTTGCAGAGGTCAGTTTATTCTGGATTATCTGTGAGGATCCCACATGTAATCATAGATTTGCTTAGCTTGTAGACAGATGGGAAGACACCAGAACAAAGGAAAAATGGGATCACCATGGAGCCAAACAAACTAATGATGAAGTTATCATTGGATTGTCAATATCATGTACTTTGATCATCAAATCTATAAAATCCACGACATGTATCTTTATAGACAAGAGAATTTATTAAATTCATGAAATGTTTAAAATTTAAATTTCATAAATGTGGTTTTTTCCAGTTCATTTCTGTATTGTCTTTCACAGATACAAATATATTCCTGGGTTTGGTGAGATTGTATGTATATTCAGTAACCTCTGAGCTTGTATTATGTGATAACAGAATGAAATATGCAGCCATTCTGCCATACTCCCAAAATTGTGATACACAATCTTGATCAAAATTAGCATATCTCAAAGAACTACAGAAAAGATCCTTAAAATTCATTTGGAAAAAGAAGACATCTAGAATAGCAAAAACAATCTTGGGAAACAAAGGGAAGGGCAGTATGCATCACAATCACTGACTTGAAATTTTATTATGCAGATACTGTGATGAAATCAGCATGATACTCCCCAAAAAACAGAACTGTGATCAGGTGAACAGAACAGTGCTTACCAGAAGTTGGGAAAGGTGGGAAAGAAGATAGACCACTATTTCGATTTGATCAAATCACAGTGTGTGCATAAGGGAAAATATCACACTAGACCCAGAAATTCTCCTTTGAGTTCTCAGTGTATTTCTAGCTACCCACCTAAATTTCCCCATTTGGATGCCAAAGATACATGTCCAACTCAGTAGTTTTCTTAAGCATCTCAAATCTGAGATATCCTATGTACACAGGCATATCTAATGCCAGGATTATCTGCAACCCCATTATTTCAGTTGATGAGCAGTATCTCTCATTGAGGGTTCTTCTCCATGACTCTCTCTTACAAATTCTGCAGAGTCACTCAGAAAACGAATTTCTGCATATCACTAGATCTGCATGTCATCCATATATTTGCAGAATTCAGGTAATAACCTCACCTGCAAATTTATCATCATGATCCATTCTATCATGAGTTTAGGTTTATTCAAATGCTATCAAATCTGGAGTATTCCACATCTGATTTTTATCAGGAAGATTTTATGACACTTCTGTGACACTGTTTTTTTGATCTCCTCTTCCATACAATCTCCACTGTTCACTGCATTGCCCCATCATTGGCTCTTTATGTTTTAAATTCTTCAGTTCAATGATTACTGGCTTTGGATTATAGTATTGCCTCTTTACCAAGCTTATCTTGAAATTCAATTGCAATTGTAACAAGAGGTGTGACACTCAAAAACTGGTCAGGCCATCAGGGCTCTGCATTCACCTATAGATTAATTGTGCCATAAGAAGGATTTTTGAGTGTGTCTTTGGCCATTTTTCTTCTATCAGCATGTGGCAAATGGTGTTCCTCACCTCTGGATGAGGTAGCACCCAAGGCACCATCTTGGAAGGGAAAGATTGGACAGTTGATCAGAATCCTAACCCACCATCATTTGACAGGTCTTTCCAACCACTACAACTGTCAGGCAATAAACTTTTGTTATTGTCAAACTGTATACTGTGTGGCATTCTTAGATCATAGCACCAAAAGGACTAAAAGATTCTGCTTCAGAACTGTTTTATTGTCTGTCTTTTTACTTTTTTTGCCTGTTTGTTTATGTTTTGATTTGCAGATTTGATCTGAGTTACAATGAATTTTTCCTTCATTTTTTTATCATGGACTCATGGGTTTTCACCTAGTAGGTTCCTATTTGTTATCTGCAATTACTATTCCACTCTCTAAATTTGATTTGAATGTGCTGAATCCTAAGCTTGTGACTTTATTAATATAAAATTCAGTCAAGAGACTACAAAGTAGTTTGACTCAATTGATTCTTGGTGGATTTTCTGAAAGTTTCAGTTGTTATAAATCCACATACATAAGTCCAACTAGTGAAAAAGAATTCTGTTCACATATCTCAAATATTAAAGCTCCAATTTTGTATTTGGCTTCAAGTACCTAATCTCTTCTAGTCCTCAGTAGGTGGGAAAGTCAGTCCTTCCTTATGGATAGAACTTGACTAAGAACCTTGACTTTAACTGAACTTCCTTTTATATTTGAGTTTACTTTGTGATAAATGAGATACTTTGTTGAATTGTTTTATGCACTCAGATGTATAATTTTATTACATCTATATTATGATGTGTTTTTGAAATAAATAAGAGTGAAGTTCTATAGGGTGACATAACAATGCCATCATGCCTTGTAGTGACATCAAACAATATACTACAACCTCAACTGATGTAAGAAATAAATGCATGTTGAAAGAAATGTATTTTAAAAGAGTTAACATAAAGCTACATACATTTAAATCTAATTAACAGGTTGAATTCATTAAATAAACATCCTATTTGGCATTAAAGTGTAATATGGTCCTCATTTGTTAACTATATTTGACATTTTATTACATGTACGGAGACCATACATGTAAGCCAACATACTACTATTTGCAGTGATATTGCGATGTTTCATTACATCCCATCATCTCCTACTGTAAAGTAAAATATAGTCTAGGACAATTTAACTAAAATTGGGAACAGTTGTGAAATTATAAAATATTAATTCATATATCCTTTATTCTCATAGATTTAAGTAAAGATCTGAAATTAAATCTGCTGAATTAATGTACAGAATGAATACAGAGAATGAATACTGAGATTCTGTGATTCTTAGAATTGCTTATAAGTTTTTCTATATTTCAAGGCTTATCTACATGAAAAACTTAACCTTTGTTTTTTTTTTTTTTGCTTTAGTATCTTTATTCTTGTGATGCATTGTACTGGAAGTGATAGATTGGAATTAACTTATTAGAATTCCAGTAACTTTTCCATGGGACTACAAATGTGGATTTTTCTGGACTGATGAGGTCTAGAAGGGCTTTTTATGAACATCCAGACTTATGAGACACTGTTCATGTAGACCACGGGGGCATTGCATAACCAAGTGACATCAAGTACTCATCATGGGCAAGTCGTTCTGGAGGTTGCTGCCCACCCCACCATTTTCTTTTTTTTTCAATTACAATAATATCAAAAATAACATAATACTATAAAGCAATGCATATAGTAAAAGAATTCCAGGGCTTTCTGAACCGAATAACAGAAAATGATCAATGGGTACTATAATATGTCATTTTTGATAAAAAAGAAAAAAATTTGTTTGAACTATCACACATATTCAAATTCCAATAAGACACAATGTGGTAGATAGAATCAATGATAATAGAACAAAAAAAGCATGCTAGGACTTCTAAGAAGGATAATATTAAATCAGCAATATCTGTCATAATGTTTTCTTCAAAATAGCTGTTCATATCATCACGTATGATATAGTCAAACAAAACAGGATAACACCATTAAAACTGATGATTGAAAGCTTTGAAAGTCTTCTAAGCTATGAGATGGGGCCTCATGCTTACCATAAAGTCTTATATACTCTTATCAAATCTCATATTAGGGAGATTATATGGTATTTACCCTTGTGAGTTTGGTTTATTTCACTTAAGAGAATGGTCTCAAGTCCTGTCCATTTATTTATAAATATCTCGATGTGATGATTCTTTATAGCTGAGTAGTACTCCATTGTATAAAAATGCCACAACTTTTTTATCCATTCCTCAGTTGATGGGCACTTAGGTTGTTTCCAAGATCTGGCTATTACAAATTGTGCTGCTATAAACATGGGTGCACATAAATCACTGTGGTATGATGTTTTCAGTTCTTCTGGAAATATGCCTAGAAGCAGAATAGCTGGG
>PVJX010037179.1:0-17110 GCA_004027295.1 Dolichotis patagonum | reverse complement strand
CTGGCCTGTGTAGCCCAGGCTGGCCTGGAATGCTCAGCCACCCTCCTGCTTCAGCCTCCGGAGTGCCGGGATCACAGGAGTGCGCCCCCACGCCTGGCGTTTTGGTTTCTTGGTTCTGTGTATATTTGGGGTTCCCAGTCGGGACGTCGCCAGTCCCCAGCCCCAGCTGCCCATCAGTGACGCCGCTGGTCGGTCCTGCCTGGGCCCTGGCTGAGTCGCACATGTTCCCGGGGTCCGCAGGGCTGTCACCGTTTCTGCACCGACCCCGCCTCGGCCCCCCAATCCGTCCTAGCTGCTGCTCTCCCTCCCTGCAGCGAGGGAGCCGGAGCCGAAAGAGCCCTGTGCCCACCTGTGCCTGCCCCTCCCCGCATTCTTACGCATTTGCAGTGAGAATCTCACTTAGCACTTGTCAGGAACACCCCGCCCACCTCACATGGGGGGACGCAGTGACCCTCCTGTGCCATGCTTAGCTTTTTTTGGTACTGGGATTAACCCCAGGGCCTTGGCACTGCTGCTTCCTTTGTTCCTTTTTCTTTTCTTCTTTTCTTTTCTTTTTTTTCTTTTTAATTGTGAACAGGCCTTGCTAAGCTGCCCAGCCTGGGCTTGAACTTTCATTCCTGCTGCCTCAGCCTCCCGGAGCGCCGGGATTGCAGGGGGAGTTCCCCTACCAGGCGGTGGTTTGTACCTGCGTGTGGTGTAATTCGCTGCTCCTTTCTTTCCCAGCCCCCTCCCTGCCTTCCACCTCCTCCCCCACCCTGTTTACAGAGGCTCGGTCCCCAGTTTTTCCTCTCTTTGTTCCTTGCCCCCTCCTCCCTCCCGCTTGTTCCCCTTCCTGTCTGAACCCTCTGTTCCCTTTTCCCGGTGTCTGTCATATGTTCGGCTCCTCACGTACACCTCTGGTTTCTCACACAGCAAAGCAACCCAGTGTTTAAGTGTGTGTCTGATATATTTCACTTAAGAGCTGAACTCAGGGTGACCTGGGAACGTCTTGAGCTTATCCTTTTTCATGGCTGAGTAGTACTCCACCGTGTAAACATCCACATTGTTATCCACCCATGGGTCGGTAGGCATCTGGGCTGTTTTCAAGACTTTGCTATCACAGACTGCGTCACTGCGAGCGTGGGTCCTTGCTCTCGCCAGCAGTGGGACTTGGGGACTGACCACTGCTCCCCAAGCTCCGTCACCTCCCTCTGCAGAGCATGAAGAGGACTGGTGGCAGCCCTGTCCCCTCCGGGTGCAGGGGACCTCAGGTGCCAGCCGTTACCTGTCACTTGGTAGCTGGACGTGCCTGGCAGTGCCGCCTCTCCTGTCCCCAAGTCCTCCCTGGGGAGCCAGTGTGTAGCTGGGGAGGCCTGGTCTGAGGCTCAGATGTTGCATCTGGAATTTGGGGTGCTCCTGTCACGGGCCGAGTCCCTCCAGCAAAGAGGTGCTGTGGGCCTGTGGACCCCAGTCTGGGGGCGCCCTGCGCATGTTATGCTCAGAGCCCGGAGGGTGAGGACCCTGCAGCGGGTCCGCCTGGGCACCGCGGCGTCTTCTGTTTCCTGTTTACCACCCCGGGGGCCGCTGCCCCACCGCTCCTGTCTGCAGTGGGTCCGGGGGCTGTGAACGGCCGGAATCCTCCGGCCCTTTCCCTGTCACCTTCTGACGGTTATAGACTGAGGGTTTGTTTGTTTTTCTTGTTGAAAATTTGCTTGGTTTGGGGTACGGTGGCACACACCCGTCATCCCAGCCCTCGGAGGCTGAGGCAGGAGGATCGCCATCAAGGTGGGGCCAGTCTGGGCCCCACAGCAAGTTCCACAGCAGGAGTCCACGTCAGCTTCACACACCCCACCCCGCCAAGAAGAAAAGACATAACGTCCTGGCCTTTGTCTTCTACATTCTGTGGTTCGGAAAGCACGGTTACGTGGTTGAATTGTACTCTGCCACCTTTATCCAGAAATCTGTGGTGAGCGTTAACAAAATAACAGAAGAAACCCCAGCATCCCCGGCCCGCCCTGGACTGCGCCTCCTCGGGGCCTGGACCAGAGCCCACATCTCTGCAAACTCCCCACCTGCTCGGTCCAGGCTGCGCCCAGCGTGCCCAGTGAGGACGGTGCTGCCCAGCAGAGCTGGGAAACACTTCTGATCTCTAAGAGAGACCTCAGGCTTTCATGATCTGTGCTTATTTATTTTTATTCTGTTTCTGTGTTTTGGAGACAGGGTTTCACGGTGGCTCAGGCCGGCCTGGAACTCACAGGTGGTGGACCCGGGCTCCCAGCCCCGAGCCACCGCGCCCAGCCCCATCACATTGAAAGGTGACGGGTTTCCTGGTTTTGAGACAGGGTCTCCCTGTGTACTACGCAGTTCAGGCTGCCCTGAGCTCACTCGTCCTCCTGCCTCAGCCTCCTGAGTGCTGGGGTACAGCCTGGGCCCCCACGTCCAGTTTAAAGGTGATGTTTGTGTTTTGACTTTAAAAATGATGTGACCCAAGCTGGGCAGAGGCCTGGCCCGAGGCGGTGGAGATGGAGAGGCGGTTTCTTCCTTGAGCATCAAAGGGGTGAATTATTCATGGTGCTTTTGAGAACCCTCTGGAGCCGGGTCTGGTAGGATCCGCCTGGGGAGGCCTGGCCTGGGGAGCCTGGCCACAGGTGGCATTTGACTGCCGGACAGGAATTTTACAGCAGGCCTCTCCTGCCTGCCCTCCCCGCAAGCCCGGCTTCTTCAGCCACCAGTGTGTAACGTTTCACTTGCTGTGTTCTCTCTTTACTTTTGTGGTCTTCTTCTTCTTCTTCTTCTTCTTCTTCTTCTTCTTCCTCTTCCTCTTCCTCTTCCTCTTCCTCTTCCTCTTCCTCTTCTTTGGAGGGGAGAAAACGTTTCACTGTTTAGTAAGGGCCAGCCTCAAACTCACGGTGTAGCCCACACTGGCCTCCAATTTGCCTGCATCCTCCTGTCTCAGCCTCAGGAGTGCTGGAATTTCAGGCATGCATGCACTACCACGCCTAGGTTTTTATGGCTGTTAAGGAAAGCCTGGAAGCTAAAATGAAAATGTGGAATTAATCTAACACACCCTTGAAGGAATTTTTATGTGAGATGTGAATTTAGAAGTGGTATTTTCAGGGAGTAAATTATAATTAACAGGAGAAATGGTTAATATTGAAAAATACCTCACCAGGCTGTTCCAATTTCTCATCTATGTTATTCTAAATATATTCAGAATAGAATCTATTGATTTTTTTTCTTTCCTTTTGAGATAGAGTTTCCCTACATAATTCAGGCTGGCTTTAAACGCATGGTCACAGTGATCCTCCTGCCTCAGCCTCCCAAGTGCTGGGGTGACAAGTGTGTGGCATCACCCCCAACTCCCATCTGTATCTTTTAAGGGGTGGTTGTGGTAAACCAGCCAAAGAAAGATAGTGTGTTTTTAGCATAAAATGTACCTGCTTTTGCCTTCTGTCTCCTCTAAGGCTCTAAGGTATAACTTTGAATAAACTTTTGGTCTTTTTGTAGTCTTTGCCCTTTGCTTTTTGGGTTTGGTTTTTGCAATGCTGGGGAGGAACCCAAGCCCGGGCACATGCTGGGCAAATGCAGCTGTGCTCACCACTGAGCCGCACCCCAAGTTTGACATCCCTTGGGAGTTAGAGATTAGGTAAATCCTGCCATCCCTGCGCTCCATACCAATACCGTGTCTCAAAAATACAAAGCTACGTAGTGAATTCAAACCAGGCAGAACTTCACGGTGAGGCCCTGTCTGCAAAAACCAAAAGGCGAGCCGGGCACAGTGCCCGCCTGGCAAGCGCAAGGTCCCGAGTTCTAATCCTGGTTAAAAAACGGCAGGAAAGAAGGAACCACCAGATCCTGGGAGGACCGCAGAGCTGGCACTAAAAACAGGAGACCTGGACGGTCCCCTGCGCCCGTGCATGAGTGAACATCGGGGCAGCGCCGTGCGGTCACTGCCGCTGCACTGACCTGGCGTTTTCTGTCGCTCACTCCTCGGGCCAGCAGAGACAAAGGGAGCCGAGCTAAGGCGCTGTGACCCCGCCTGCCACCCCCAGACTGACTGCTGACCGGGTCCGCCCCGCCTGCCCCTGTCTTCCACCTTCTTTTCTCTAGTGCCAGGGACTGAACCGAGCCCCCGCCCCCCGCCCCGCTGTAAGGCCTGGTCCCCAGCCCCAAGTCTCCAATTGCATGTTCTCAGTGAGAGTCCGGGTCAGAGAAAGCAGAGTGCCACGTTGATGAGGAGTGAGGCTGGCCCAGGTGCGAGTCCCAGACCGGTGTCTCCGCAGTCATATAAAAGACTCAGTAACTAGCCAGGCATGGTGATGCACTGCACGCCTGTCATTCCAGCACTCGGGAGGCTGAGGCAGGAGGGTCACTGCCGTTCCAGACCACCTGGGCTACAGAGTCAGCTCAAGGCCAGCCTGCACTGCACAGCGAGACCCTGTCTTAAAAAGGCCAAAAGAAAAAAAAAAGGCTCATCACTGGACGCACAGGACACTGTTCATGGTGATACTGGGAAACGCCGCGGCGGGCGCAGAGCTTACCTGCGGGTTTCCATGGCCAGCCTCGGGCTGCGGGCGGGAGCGGAGAAGTTCCGCCGAAGCCGAGACAGCGCTTCCCTGCCCTTCACTGTCCTGCACCACGCGGAGGCTAAGAGGGGGTCCAGGACACTAAACAATGAGTGTGTGACAGGGTACTTCCTGTGAGCGTGAGACTGAACCCTGAAGTGAAGACAGACAGACAGACAGAGGTGCTGGCTCGGCTTCTCAGCCCGGAGAGGGCTCCGCTCGTCCCTTGGCCGCTCTGGAAAGGTCCTTGGGCACAGCAGCCTTCAGCCTGAACACCGGGCAGTGTGGCCTGGTCCTGGTCAGCAGTGGCCAGTGAAGGCTGCGGGTCACCACAAGGGAGGGGCCACAGGGCCACGGACGAAAACCACCACGTGGGTCCTCGTGTGCTGACTGCACCCAGGCGGGGCCAGCTCCCTCGGGAAGTGACCCGCTGGTCACCGCTTCCGGTTCTGATCTGCTCTGCCCAGGAGGTCAAAGGTCCCAGGCTGTGACGCAGACCTGGTCGCTGTCATCATCGATGTCATTGCCAGCAGGAGCCCGAGGTGCTTGCTGGAGGAGGGGCCGAGACGGATTCCAGCTGTGCCCACGCGCGCGTGTGCGTGGCGTGTGTGTGTGTGTGTGTGTGTGTGTGTGTGTGTGTGTGTGAGAAACTCTCGTCCACAAAGTACCGCCGTCTCCCTCCTGACTTGCGGATCACCTTCCTAAATCAGGTGTCTGCATTCTCGTTTTAGGAACCTTTCGAAGAAATACCAACCAAAAAAGAGCTCCAAGGAGGAGGAAGAGTACAAGTACGTGGGTCCATGGGGGTCGGTGGGGATCCCCGGGGGAGCAGCGGGGTCGGATCTATAGAAATAGGCCGCCAGGGCTGGGGATGGGGCTCAGCAGCGCACACGCCTGCCTGGCAAGTGCAAGGTCCTGAGTTCGATCCCCAGTACCAAAAAAAAAAAAACCGAGGAGGCCGCGTCTACACTGAGGGAGAAGAGCGTGGGTGGTCACTAGCGCCGTGCCTGCCGAGCCGCAGGCAGTGTGGGTGACGCGGTCTCGCTCTTGCGTCTGTGACTCCAGCCTCTTCGTGGTGCTGCTCGTTTGGCTGGAAAATGTGTCAGTTTCAGTCTCTCGGTCTGAAATTAAGGTACCTGGACACAGACGGCCCGGAAGTGTCACGTCTGTGACAGACCGATGGACCGATTTGCTTTTGGTCTTTGAGACAGGGTCTCGCCGTTTGGTTGAGGCTGGCGTGGAGCTCACGGTGCAACCCAGAGTGGTATCAAGCTCATGGCAATCCTCCTGCCTCAGCCTTCCGAGGGCTGGGAGGACAGGCGTGCACCGCCGTGCCTGGCGCATGTCCCTGGTTTGTGTCTGATTCCGTGGCCATAGTGTCAGTCCACGGCACGTGCAGGTATCTGCGTGGTGCCCGCACGGAGCCTCGCCGGGTTAACCGGGCTGAGGAGCCCGAGTCGTCCTGCTGGGAGCTGGCCTGGTGTAATGAGCCGCAGCCCCGGGGGAGCTGGGCTGTAATTACTGGCTCCTGCCTGCGCCTCGGTGCCAGGGAGCCGTGCTGTGTCCCCAGGTACACGTCCTGCCGAGCCTTCCTGTCCACCCTGCACGAGACCGGTGACTACGCCGGGCAGCACGAGGTCATCTCGGAGAACATGACGGCGCAGATCCTGGTGGACCTGGCCCGCTACGTCCAGGAGCTGAAGCAGGAGCGGAAAGCGGTAACGCACTTGGTTTCTGTCCCTCAGACACCGGCCGGTGGCCGACGCCTCCAAGAGCTGTAAATGTCATGGCCCCGTTCTGAAAAATGTCTGTTTCTGGTCTGTGGTGGCCCGTGACGGTCATCCCAGCACTTGGGAGGCAGAGGCAGGAGGATCGATGCAAATTTGAGGGCAGCCCAGGCTGCATAGTGAGTTCGAGGCCAGCCTGAACTACATAGCCAGACCCTGTCTCTAAAAACAAAACAGCTTCTAGGTCCCTCATACAAATTTGAGGGTCCCCGAGACCCTGTGAAATGCCATTCGGGAGTATTCCCAGCATGCAGCTGGGAGGCTGAGGCAGGACGATCACAAGTTCTAGCCCAGGCTGGGCAGTTCAGTGATTGAGCAGTGATAAGTGATAAAGTGAATCCTGTAAACCCGAGGCCAGCGCTGGCTTCTGGTTGCTGACCTTCCCTTGCCTTCACAGAGGCCTGGCCACTCCTATCATCCTGGCCAGTACCCCTCACATCTCTCCCTGCCCTGCCCTGCCCCTCCCCGGGGAGCTCAGCATTTGGCCAAGTCCCTGACAGAACTGTGATTTCTCAGTAGAAATCCCAGTCTCTGCAGTGAGCCTTGACGGAAGCCAGTAGCCCCTCCCCATTCCTCCCTAATTGCTTCTTTGTGGCCCCAGGCCCTTTGCACAGCTTCTCTATGGGGGATGTTTCTGGCCTCTTTGTCAGGAATGTCACCACCTTAACAAGGTCTTTCCTGCCAAAAGCCCCTCCAGTCCACCTCACCTTTGCTATTCCATTCACTCACGCATACACACACACACATGCGGCTACTTTTTTCCCTGGTGCTTATCGGTAGCTAGCTTTTTCCTCCCCTGGGGAAAGGTTGCTAGGGCTGGAACCCAGAGCCCTGTGGCACTCACCTCAGGCCCTCCCGCTGCTCCCAGCAGCCAGCGTGTGTTTGTTTTGAGACAGGCTCTAATTCTGTAGCTCAGGCTGGCCTCAAACTGCAAGATCCTCCTGCCTCAGCCTCTCGAATGCTGGAACAACAGGTGTGTACCACCACGCCCAGTTTACCTACGGCAATTTTTAAAATTTGTTTTATTTATTATTATTATTATTATTATTATTATTGTCTTTGTGAGATAGGGTCTCACTACGCAGTTCTGGCTGGCCTTGAGCTCACTTTGTAGCCCAGGCTGGTCTCAAACTCACAAGGATCCTCCTGCCTCAGCCTCCCGAGTGCTGGGATTACAGTCATGCTCCACCATGCCCAGTTTTTTAAAATTTATTGAAAATAGAAATTCAAAATCTTTGCTTGTAGAACTACCCACGGGTCCCCCCCGGATACCCTGGACAGACTTCAGTGTCCAACTCTGCCACTAAATGCCGTAGCTTCCCCCGTTACTGAGCCTTCCCATACGGAGCCTATGCAGTGCACGTATAGGACATTTGCTCAAAGGGAGGGCGCAAGTTTTGTGGCCCTGTCCCAGCGGGCCTAGGTCCCCATTTCTGTGTGTAAACCGAGACTCCGTCCTTCAGGCCGCCTGCCCTGAGCGATCCCTGCTGCCCAGCGTCTTGGGGATTCACCTGCTTGCTTGTCCCCTCACCCCAGGCTCCCTGAGGGCAGGGTTTTCGTGCCACCCGGGCCAGCTGGAGTGGCCACGTGGCCCCGGCAGTGCTCAGGGGGTACCCGGAGGGCGAGTGCAGAGTCGGGGTCTGGGCGGCAGGGCGCCCCCCTCCCCAGCCTCGCTTAGCTCCGTCCACACAGGAGAGCGTCCCCAGATTCTTCTGCCGCGCTGGACCGAATTGTTTGCCTTATTTGTACCCTGTTAATTGCAGGCCTCTTTTTATAGCTGGACCTTTCACATTCTGTTCCTTTTTTGAGATAAAAAATGATAGTAGTTTGTGAAGGAAGTTATCAGTGGTCCCAAGCTACATTCAGTAATAGCCGCGATTTACAGCTTCCTTTTATTTAAGAACCACAAAGCCAGGTGAGTCAGAGGCATTGTGGGAGGACCCTGGAGCCCCACACGGGAACTTCTCTAATTAAATTAAAGCGCCCGTCTCGGCCGTGGCGAGGCTGCAAATGTCCAAAGCGGGGCGGTAAACAGGTGTGTATTTGTGGATGTTTGATATAAAGCTACGCGAGCGGTTTTGCTTTTCTTCTCTGTAAGTCACCATCCCTCTGGAGGGAGCCCAGAGCTGGTCAGGGAGGCCCAAGCCTGTCGTCCCAGATACCTGGGAGGCTGAGGCAGGAGGATCCCAAGTTCAAGGCCCGTCCTGTCTCTAAAAATAAAAGTAGACAAACACCTTGAAAGATCACATGAAGTGGCAGTTAAAGCACTCCCATTTTGTTGTTTTTATTTTATTTTCTGCCCCAGCACGGGGTATTGAGCCCAAGGCTTTGGCATCGAGCTACTTCCCCACTGCGGTTTTAAAGGTTTTAAAGTTCTGAGACAGGCTGTCAGGAAGCTGCCCTGGCCAGGCCTGAACTTGCAGCCCGCCTGCATCAGCCTCCCAGGGTGAGCACTGTGCTACTTAAATGACCCCACACTGTTCCCTTGACCCCCAAGGATGTCCCCCACTCCCCGTGTAGAGTGGAGTGTGCCTGTCGTTGGTCCGGCCTGTGCCCCTTGGGGTGGGGACTGTGTCTCAGCTGCTGTGCGAGGCTGCGGGAGGTGGGCGGCCTGGCCTGCCTTGTAGCGGTGCAGGTGTATGTGTGTGTGTGTGTGTGTGTGTGTGTGTGTGTGTTGTGACGCCCAGGTGGCCTGTCCCCAGGCGGAGCACGTTTTTGCTTGCACAGAGCTTCTGTCCCGAGCTGTGACTCGGGTCACCCTGACTTGTTCAGATGACAGCTGGCCACAGGGCCGCCTGGCTTCTAGCTTCCCGGATAGGCCACGAGGCTTCTCGGGTGAGGGCCGGGGGTGTGGATTCAGTGGACCGTTACCCAGGGGCGGTAGGAGCCCGTAAAGCTCCTGTCCGCGGTCCAGTCCCAGCAGGGGCCCGGACTCCGGGTGGACCCCGCTGAGCTGTGATGAGGGCAGGAACTCGCTGTGTAGTCCAGACTGGTTTCAAACTCCTGGCATCCTCCTGCCTCAGCCTCCCGAGTGCTGGGATCCCAGGCCAGTGCCTCCACGCCCAGCTCTTAGGAAGCTTGTGAGCGAGGTCGTGGAAAACGTGTTTTCATTCTGAACACGTCCGGGAAAGTCAGCCTCGGTGAAGGCGGTGGATGCGGGCTGGCAGGAGTATTTCGGGGCTCAGGTTGGGACTCCGAGTGAGGAGCCTGGGAGGGTCCGGCAGCCCCTAAACTGTGCATCCCAGCGGGGTCCCCGCGGGCTCTGTGGACGTCACTGCCTTGGCCATGGCCAGGATCTGTGCGCTCCCCTGCTTTCTCCTGCGGCCTGTGTGTTCCTTTGTCTGCCTCTGAGGAATCCGGGGGATTTAAAATTCAGCAGTTCCGCTGCTCTCTCTCGCTGGAGTTTCCTGCTTTATTTTCTCCCCAGCCCTTCCTCTCCCATCTGCAGTGCACCTTGTGTATCTTATTTTATCATATGATTCTCTTTTGTCGGTTTGTTTTTGAGACGAGATCTTGCCGGGTACTTCAGGCTGCCCTCAGACTTGAGCAGTCCTCCTGTCTCAGCCTCCCAGGGGCTGGGATTTCAGCTGTGCACCACCCCCGGCCCTGTGCTGTCGTCGTTTGTTAGCTTTGGTGGTTTCAGATGTACGGATGCGGCCGCGCTGGCCTGTGAGTGTCAGGCGTGCGAGTCTGGCCCTTTCCTTCTTTAGCTCCTTCTTAGAAGCTGTCCCCAGAGCCTGGGGGTGCCCGTCTGTCACGCCAGCACGTGGGAAGCTGAGGCAGGAAAACTGCAAGTTTGAGCCCAGCCTGGGCAGCGTGGCCAAATTCTGCCTGATGCAGAGGGACGCAGCTCAGTGTGGAGGCCCTGGGTTCAATCCCAGGGCAAAAACGAACCCAGGAGCTGACCCTGCCATTTGTTACTTGGTTAGTTTAGGGAATTTCTTGATTTTTTTTTTAATCTGAGCTGTTTGCTTAAAAATGTTTTTCAGGGTCAGGAATTTAGCTCAGTCGTGTAAGCACCTCTGTAGCAAATGCAAGGTCATGAGTTCGATCCCTGGTGTCCCCTCCCCCAGAAAAAGTGTTTTAAAGGATGGTTTTGTCTGTAGAGAATAAAGTACAACCTATTATGGAGGTGAAAGAAGCAATTTGAAGTGGTCGTGGTGACACACACCTGTAATCCTGGCACTGGGAGGCTGAGGCAGGAGGATCGCTGAGTTGAAGGCCAGCCTGAACTGCCTAGCAAGACCCTATCGTGAAAGAAAAGAGAAGAGGAAAGGGCAGGGCAGGGCAGGGGCCTCTGCAGCGGTCAGCCGTGGGTCCCGTCGGCTGTTTTTCAGTCCGCTCCTGTGTTTTGCAGGAAGCCGCGACCTCTCCTTACGGGAGGGAAAGGGGCGGCCTCGGGTCCGGCCTGGCGTCTCCTGTCTCTTCTGACAGGAGACAGGAGCTGCGATGCCGATGACTTCATCAGTCCCCTACAGAGGCCCTGATTGTCCCCAGCTGCCGGCTCCGCACAGCGCCAGGCCCTGTCCAAGGCTGTGAGCGCAGTCACTTCTTTGACTTTGTCGTGGCCACTTCTGGCCAAAGAGGCCCAGGTGACAGAGGCCCCCGCTGAGGTCAGAGGGCTGTGACCGTCCCCTCCTTTCCTGTGGGGTCACCTGGCCCTGAGAAGGCTCTGTGTGCCCGGTAAACCCTAGAGGCCACAGACAGGGACGGTGAGGAGGAGGGGGCAGACCCCAGAGCCACCCTGAAGGCCCGTGAAAGCCGTGGCCTCCAGGTCGCAGTGGGGGACCCCACTCCTGCAGGCGTCTCTGTAGCAGGGAGCCTGCCAGTGACCTTAGACACAAATAAATGTATGTGCCAGCTGGGGCGCACGCCTGTCAACCCAGTGCTCGGAAGGCTGAGGCAGGAGGATCGCCAGGAGTTTGAGGCCGGCCTGGCCTGCATCGTGAGTTCAGGGCCAGCCTGAGCTGCATAGCAAGACCCTTTCTCCTCCCAAAACACCCAAAACGGCAACACGAAGAGCTGCCGTGGGTTCAGCCTTGTTCCCCTGCCCCTTTGTGACCCTCCAGGGCCCTGCACACACCCGGTCCTGCTTGGGGAGCAGAAGGGTCCTCCAGGGTGAGCGGCCTGAGCCCCGGCCCTCCTGGCACTCGGGCACTGTCCCTGGCCGCCTCCCCACCCGTGTTGCTGCCCCCAGCCGCCCGGCTGAGCGTGGCAGCCCTGCCCTGCCCTCCCCTCCCCTCCCCCCAATCGGCCTGGATCCTCCCTTGATCCGTCAGCCCCACACTCCATCCCCTCTGCCTTCTCCCTGCTCCATTATGAGAGCTGACCGAGATGTGTCCCTGGGGCTCAGTGACGGGAGAAGTGGGTGGATCCGCCTTCCTGCTCGCAGGCGCTGGATACCCTGAAACCCGACCCCAGGGAGGACAGAGGAGGCCGAGCAGAGGGAATAAAGACACTCTGCGGGATACCGGGATACCGATCCCGCTCCGCATCCCTCCCCGGTGAGGTTCCGGCCCCAGAGCCGAGCCTGGGACCTCCGGGCTCCTGCTGCCCCTCGGGTGCTGCCGGGCCTTGTGTCCTGCTGGGGCTGGGCGGGGGCTGCGTTCACCCCTGCAGCTGCTGGGAGACGATTCGTGTTGCTGCAGCCGCCGGGACGGAGCCCAGGGCTTCCACACTGAGCAGCGTCGCCCGCCTGGTTTACTCTTCTTTTTGGTTTTTTTTTTCTGTCTTTTTGAAACAGGGTCTCACTGTGCAGTCCAGGCTGGCCTTGAGCTCACTTTGTAGCCCAAGCTGGTCTCAAACTCCCAACAACCCTCCTGCCTCAGCCTCCTGAGTAATGAGATGACAGGTGTGCACCACCACGCCCGATTTTTTTACTTTTTATTTGGAGACGGACTCCTGTGTCCCGCGCTGGGCTGGAACCTGCAGTTCTTCCGCCTCGGCCTCTCTCGTGGTGTGGACGGGATTCAGCCTGGGAAGGGCAGTGACTGCGGGTGCAGGTCCCCAGCGCTGGTCACGGGCACAGCGGGAGCTGGCCATGTCCCCCATATCCCGAGTCCCCAGAAGGCAAGGGTCTGCCTTCCAGGAAGTCACGGGTGGCGCCCTGTGGCCCTATGGCCTTTGGTCCAGAGGCCCAGCCACTCCAGGACACATCCCACCCTCCCGGGCCCAGCGTCCCTGTCCCTGCAGCGGATCTGATGCGAACAGGGGCAGGCAAACCTGGAACCCGGAACCTGGACGGCGCAGCCGTGGGGCCGGCCATCAGTGTCCAGAAGGACAGAGTACCATCTGGGGGCCCTGGGAGGTGAGGACCGCAGTGCTGGTGCCAGGTGCCCTGTGCTGACAGCTCCAAGCCGATCTTAGCACCATCTTCTCCCCGCTCGGGCTCACCCTGGCCTTTGGTGAGGCTGGAGTCCACCCCTCCCCGTCCCCCTTTGCCATCTGAGCCCAGGCAGCACCCTCAGCCCCCTCAGGCCCAGCAGTAAACACCAGTCACGGGACTGAGCCGAAGACTCCCACGGGGAGCCTGGTGTGATGGCACGCTCCTGGGAGCTGTGTGCTGCAAGGCTGAGGCAGGAGGGTTGCACCTTTGAGCCCAGCCTGGGCAACTCAGTGATTTAGGGAGCTTCTGTGTCAAGATGCAGAATAAAGAGAGGCCGGGGCTGTGGCTCGCTGGGCAGGCCCTGGTGCCAGCCCTCAGCACCCTCCCCTGGCGGCCATGCGGCCGATGTATTTGGGAATTTTTTTTCTTGTTTTTTTTAGGCAGGACTCAGCTCCCTGTGTCACCTGGGCTGGCCTTGAACTCACAGTGATTCTCCTGCTTCAGCCTCCCAAGTGCTAGGCTGGCAGATGTGAACCACCACGTCTGCCCAGGGGTAACATAGCTCAGGGGTAGACGGCTGGTGGTGTGGTGTGCGCAGACCCTGGGTTTGATCCTCAGCATAGAGAGAGGGAGAGAGAGAGACAGAGACAGAGAGGCAAGGACAGAGTCACAGGGAGAAAGAGAGACAGAGAGACAGAGCGAGCCCGAGACCCCAGAATCAGACCCTGGAGCTGCGCTCGACTGACTCAGTTTACAACTCGGCAGTGGGGAGCAGCCTGCTCAGTGCAGGGGGACACGGAGCCGAGGGACAGAGGCTCGGAGCTGTCAGCTGAGCCAGCCGAGCGCAGCCCCAGAAGCCCGGCCCCCCGGCTCAGCTGGCCCGGCTCGCCGAGGCCTTGCTGGACGCCGCACACGCCCACCTCGGTGTGTGGCCTCCGCGCAGCCTGGTCCCTGGGCACGCAAGGCCCCCAGTGAGCAGCGGTGGCCAGCCCTGGGCTCAGAACAAGTGCCTGTCCCGGGGCGAGACCCTCGGCAGAGAGGGAGAAGCCGCGCTGAGGCGTAGACCGTGCGTCCCCGCTCTGGGCCACGTCCCCAAGGGCGGCCGCGGGGGCACAGATCCCGTAACAGGCCGGAGGGTGACAGCCGAGGCGGGCGTGTTTCTTTTGGGGGTGATGAGCTCGGGCTGGGGTCAGTTGTAGGAGGGCTGCAGTTGTTTGTTTAGGCTGTTTGTTTTCTGTTTGTTGTGAGACCGGATCTTGCTGTGTAGTTCAGAGTGGTGTTGAATCGCTGCAGTCCTCCTGCCTCAGCCTTCTGATGCTGGGATTACAGGTGTGCACTCCCACACCCAGCCTGGCTTGCACAGTTTTGTGACTCTTCAAAAATCTGTTCTGTCCTACCGTGTAACCAGGCAAATCCTATAGAAATGGGCCTTGCCAGCCAGGCACAGTGGTGCAGGTTTGTAATCCCAGCACCAAGGAGGCTGAGGCAGGAGACTCAGGCCAGCCTGAGATCCATAGTAACTTCAAGGACACACAATGAGGCCTGGCCTCAAGAACCCCCCCAAAAATAAATATTTTAAAATTAAAATGCCATTTATGCCCCAAAGTAGCAAAAAGGTGAACGAAGTGGTTGCTGTCTTCAACTATTCCTGTTGGTTTCTGTTGGTTTTTCTCATGTGAATATGACTTCATAGTTGATACTATTTTATCTGTGGGCTCAAAAGGGAACTCTGTGCTTCTCCTTTTGTTGGATTTTTAAGTTTTTTTGTGACAAGGTCTTGGTGTGCAGTTCGGGCTGGCCTTGAACTCACTATGTGTCCCAGCCTGGTTTCAAATTTGTGTCAATCCTCCTGCCTCAGCTTCCCAAATGCAGAGATCATAGGTGTGTTGTCACCACACGTGGCTCTTAATATCTCTTCCAATTTCCCTTTCCTGATTTAACTGCTGGGGATGGAGCCCAGGGCCCGGGGCTCGCCGTGCCGAGCCGATTCTTGGCCCAGGTGTCGGTATTTCAGTGCTGTTTTGATTCATCCTCACCCTTGCGTGTCTCTCCCTTCCCAGAACTTCCACGACGGGCGGAAGGCGCAGCAGCACATTGAGACCTGCTGGAAGCAGTTGGAATCTGTGAGTAGAAAACAGCTCAGCCGTGGTTCGTGGTTTTTCTGATGTGCAGTTAACATAGGCTTGAATCGTTCAGTAAGGAAAAGAAAAAAAACAAATGAACACTTGGGAGGCTGAGGCAGGAGGATCCCCATGAGTTCCAGACCAGAGTAGGACCCTGTCTCAAACACACATACCCACACCCCAAAGAGACATTCTTACAGGGTGTCGTCATCTGAATTTCATTAAATTTGCTTCTAAAAGCATCACCTCGAGTGACAACTGGAGCCAGAAGAGACCGAGCCCACGCATTTGCTAGAAGCTGTGTGGAGAGAGCACAGATGAGGCAGCCTGGGCGGGAGCAGGCGGGGCCTCGGGGCCTCCAGAAATGGACACAGGGGATTGGAGAGCACAGCCCTTCGCCCGGGGCCCTCCTGGCCGGGTGAACGAGGGGTGGAATTTTCCAGAGAGCGATGGTGGGAGGCAGGTTACCGTGAGCCCCCCACGCTCCCGGGGAGCGCACTGGTCCGGCGCTCCGCAGCCTCCGGAGTGCTCTTTCCTAAGGGTCTTCACACGATGCGGTCAAAAACACGGTGAATGCTGGCCCAAGCGCCCCGGGTGGGGACACGGGCTCCCAGTGCCGTGCTGCCGTGTCCCCTCCAGCTCATCTGTGACATCTGGCACCGTGGGGCTTCTGGCTCCTCCCAAAGTCAAGATGACCGTGCAAGGGAAATGTTTGGAATCGATTTAGGACACCGAGGCAGCCACCGCCAGGCAGCGAAGGAGCCCCGGGACAGCTCTCCGGAGCGGCTGCAGGACGTGGCTGGACCTCAAGCAGGGAGGGTGTGGTCTGGCCCGGGTCTCGGTGACGCACACCCTAAAGATTCAAGCACGCAGGGTCTTCTCAATGACCCCCACTCCCCGCCGCCCCCGCAGAGTAAGCGGCGATTCGAGCGGGACTGCAGGGAGGCCGAGCGGGCACAGCAGTACTTCGAGAAGATGGACGCGGACATCAACGTCACCAAGGCCGACGTGGAGAAGGTCAGTCTCGCTCTGCGGGTGCGACCTCCAGCCGGGCCGGCTTCCCCTGCCTGCCCCGGGCTGTGACAAGCTCTCCTTCTGTGTCCCCGGCCTTTCCCTGGGGCCCGCAGCGTGCGGGCTGGAGCAGTGTGAGCCCAGGTGCCCGGGACAGTGACACAGCCTGACGCCTGCTGGCGCAGGGGCGGGGCGGGGCTGCGCCTCGCTGGGTTCTAAGGAGGAAGCGGGGGCCACCACCCGGAGGATGTGGGGTGAGCCGGGCGGGTCCCTGCGGGTGACAGCGGCAGGCCGAGCCCAGGGAGTGGGACAGGCCCTGGGTCTCCCACCCTGCTCCTTGTGGGATTTTCTCTGTAGAAGCACACACGCCGGTCACCCACACTCAGGAGGCTGAGGCAGGAGCATCTCGGGAGCTCAGGGCCAGCCTGGGCTGCACAGGGAGACCTTGTCTTAAAAAGCCACAAAAGTGAATAAAGAAATTTAAAAAGCCGTGAGTGCAGTGCAGCGGCCTCCGGCCGGGACAGCAGCCTGACAGCCCAGGGGCACGGGAGCGGGGCACCCACGGCTTCCTGCGGGGGTGGGGCGCTGTGCCGTGGCAGAGGTTTCCTCTGCTTTTGCCAGGTCGGTCAGCGATAACTTTAGCAAGGAAACGATGACTTAGTATTGCCCTGCGATACTGCGTCACTCACTCAAAGACAAAAGGTGTCCAGATGCCTTTTGAGAAATCATTTAGTGTGGCCTACACCTGTACTCTCAGCACACGGGAGGCTGAAGCAGGAAGTTTTCACTCATCTGAGGCCAGCCTGGGCTGCATAGTAAGACCCTGTCTCAAAAACCCAAACCAAACCATAGTTTATAATTTCAAACTGTAAAGCATGTTTACACTTTTTATTTTTAATTTAGTTGCACTGTGGCCCTAGTGAGTCTACCCAAATACGAATTTTCTGTCTGTTGAGATTTGTTTCCGGGCCTAACACCCAAGTAGTTTTTTCCCCCCAGGACTGAGGATCGAGCCCAGGGCCGTCACCGTGAGCTACACTCTCAGCCTCTGTTAATGTTTGTTTGTTTGTTATTTTGACACAGGGTCTTGCTATAAGTCACTAAGCCTCAGCCTCCCAAGTGTTGGAATCACAGGTGTGTGCCACCATGCCCAGCTGTCATTTGTTTTTTGGACAGGCTTTCACAACGCTGCCCAGGCTAGGCTTGAACGGGTTCAAGTGATCCTCCTGCCTCAGCCTCCGACCCGCATGCTTCTGTTTTCCGGTCGAGCTTGTTGGTTGGGCTAGCCAATGTTGCCTACCGTTAGGATTTTTTTCCTAC
>PVJX010037178.1:0-17121 GCA_004027295.1 Dolichotis patagonum | reverse complement strand
TGTACTGCTATAAACATAGGTGCACATATATCACTGTGGTATGATGTTTTCAGATCTTCTAGGAATATGCCTAGAAGTGGAATAGCTGGGTCAAATGGGACTTCCAAACCCAGCTTTTTGAAGAATCTCCAGACTGACCTCCACAGTGGTTGCACCAGTCTACACTCCCACCAACAGTGCAGAGAAGTTGCTTTTTCCCCACAGCCTCTCCAACACTTGTTGGTAGTGTTTTCTATCTTGGCCAATCTTTCTGGAGTGAGATGGAATCTCAGGGTGGTTTTAATTTGCATTTCTCTCATGACTAATGATGATGAACATTTTTTCATGTATTTATTTGCCATTCGTATTTCTTCATCTGAGAACTGTGTATTCATTTCAGATGCCCATTTTTGGATTGGGTCTTTGAATTTCGAGGGTCTGATTTTTTTTTTAACTCTGTATAAGTTCTAGACAGAAGTCCTTTGTCTGAGGGACAGTCTATTAAGATTTTTTCTCAATTTGTGGGTTTTCTTTTCACTCTGCTGGAAAGCTCTTTTGACATGCAGAAACTCTTTAATAAGATGTGGTCCCAGTTATTGATTCTGGGAAGTATTTCCCGTGTCGTTTGATTCTTGTTCATGAATTCTCTTCCTACACCTACATCTTTGAGATTTTTACCCACTTTGTCTTCCAGCAGATTTAGTGTTTCTGTTTTAATATTTAGATCTTTGATCCATTTAGATTTTAGTTTAGTACATGATGATAGGCATGGGTCTAGTTTTAGTCTTCTGCATATGGACAGCCAATTTTTCTAGCACCATTTGTTAAAGAGACTGTCATTCTTCCAGTGAGCATGATACTTGGCCCCTTTATCAAAGATAAGGTGGTTGAGTGAGTTTGTGGTTGTGGTTGTATCTTCCAATCTATTCCACTGATCTTCAGGTCTGTTTTTATTCCAGTACCATGTTGATTTTGTTACTGTAGCTTTGTAGTATAATTTCAAGCCAGGGATTGTGATGCTTCCTGCCTTGCCTTTGTTGCTTAGAATTGCCTTTGCTATTCTAGGTCTCTTCTGGTTCCAGATGAATTTTAGGAGTGATTTCTCTAGATCTATGAGGTATGTTAGTGGTATTTTGATTGGGATTGTGTTGAATCTATATAGTAATTTTGGGAGAATGGCCATTTTTACAATGTTTGTTCTTCCTATCCATGAACAGGGGATGTCTTTCCATTTTCTGAGGTCCTCTTTGATTTCCTTTTTCAGGGTATTATAATTCTCCCTGTATAGCTCTTTTACTTCTTTTGTGAGATTAATTCCTAAGTATTTCAGTTTTTTGGACACTAGTGTGAAGGGTACGGCTTCTCTTATTTTTCTCTCAGTGCTTTTGTTGTTAGTGTATAGGAATGCTATTGATTTTTGAGTACTGACTTTGTATCCAGCTACCTTGCTGAATTTATTTATTATATCTAGGAGTCTTTCAGTACAGTTTTGGGAGTCTTCTATGTAAAGTATCATGTCATCTGCAAATAATGATAATTTAACTTCCTCTTTTCCTATCTTTACTCCTTTTATTTCTCTTTCCTGTCTTATTGCTCTGGCTAGTATTTCCAGTACTATGTTGAATAGGAGTGGTGACAGGGGACATCCTTGTCTTGTGCCTGATTTTAAGGTAAAGACTTTCAGTTTTTGACCATTTAATATGATTCTGGCTGTTGGTTTGTCATAGATGGCCTTTATCATATTGAGGTAAAGGCCTCTATTCCAATTCTCTGTAAGGTTCTTATCATGAATGAGTGTTGGACTTTATCAAAAGCTTTTTCTGCATCTATAGAGATGATCATGTGTTTCTTCCTTTTGGCTCTATTGATATGGTGGATTACATTTATTGATTTACATATGTTGAGCCATCCCTGCATTCCTGGGATGAATCCCTCTAGGTCAGGGTGTATAATCTTCCTGATGATTTTCTGCATCCTGTTTGCTAATATTTTATTGAGAATTTTTGCATCTATGTTCATTAGGGAGATTAGACTCTAGTTCTGTTCTTTAGTTGGGTCTTTCTCAGGTTTTGGTACTAGAGTAATATTTGCTTCCAGGAATGACTTAGCAATAATTGCTAAGCTAGACCCATGCCTATCAGCATGTACTAAACTAAAATCTAAATGGATCAAAGATCTAAATATTAAAACAGAAACACTAAATCTGCTGGAAGACAAAGTGGGTAAAAATCTCAAAGATGTAGGCGTAGGAAGAGAATTCATGAACAAGAACCAAACTGCACAGGAAATACTTCCCAGAATCAATAACTGGGATCACATCTTATTAAAGAGTTTCTGCATGTCAAAAGAGGTTTCCAGCAGAGTGAAAAGAAAACCCACAAATTGAGAAAAAAATCTTAATGGACTGTCCCTCAGACAAAGGACTTCTATCTAGAATTTATAAAGAATTTTTAAAAAATCAGACCCTCGAAATTCAAAGACCCAATCCAAAAATGGGCATCCAAAATGAATACATAGTTCTCAGATGTAGAAATATGAATGGCAAATAAATACATGAAAAAATGTTCATCATCATTAGTCATGAGAGAAATGCAAATTAAAACCACCCTGAGATTCCATCTCACTCCAGAAAGATTGGCCAGGATAAAATAAAACTACCAACAACAAGTGTTGGAGAGGCTGTGGGGAAAAAGGAACTCTTCTACACTGTTGGTGGGAGTGTAGACTGGTGCAACCACTGTGGAGGTCAGTCTGGAGATTCCTCAAAAAGCTGGGTTTGGAAGTCCCATTTGACCCAGCTATTCCACTTCTAGGCATATTCCCAGAAGATCTGAAAACATCATACCACAGTGATATATGTGCACCTATGTTTATAGCAGTACAACTTGCAATAGCCAGATCTTGGAAACAACCTAAGTGCCCATCAACTGAGGAATGGATAAAAAAAGTTGTGGTATTTTTATGCAATGGAGTACTACTCAGCTATAAAGAATGATTACATTAAGATATTTATAAATCAATGGACACAACTTGAGACCATACTCATAAGCAAAATAAACCAAACTCACATGTGTAAATACCATATAGTCTCCCTAGTATAAGAATTGGTAAGAATACATAAGATTTTATGGTAATCATGATTCCCCATTACATAGCTTTGAAGCCTTTTAATGTTTTCATTCATCAGTTGGAATGGTTTTATTCTGTTTTGTTTGACTTTATTATGCATGATGGTATGAAGAAAGATGTTTTGAAGAAAACAAAACATTACAGCTGATTTAATATCGTTTGCTTTGAAGTCCTACCATGCTTTTATTCTTCTATTACCATCAGTTCTATCATGTTGTCTTATTGGGATTTTAATATATGTGATAGCATAAACAAAATTTTTTATGGAAAATGAGATATTATAGTAGCCATTGATTATTTTCTGTTATTTGGTTCAGAATGCCCAGTAATTTTTTCATTCTTTTGAATGGTTTTATACTATTTTGTTATGTTTGATATTATTGTATTTGAAACTATGTTCAACTACAGAAAATAAAGAGATATTATGATAGCTACTGTTAATTTCTGGTTGTCTTGTTGTAAAGTGCTGTGTTGCTTATGTTGTTCTGTTCTGATCTGCTTTGTTCTGTCCTCTTTTGTTTTATTCTCTTTAAAGTAAATTTTTTTAAAAATAACTTGTAGAGTGAAGTTCTGATAAGTTTCTGCATTCCTTTTCTATCTCTTTACCTCACCTTTATTCGCACAGATCAGAATTACAACTTATTCCATTTATTCCTCTGCTTCTGATGCTGCAATTTTATATATGTTATGCTCTTAAAAAGCATTTCATAGTTAGACAATCAGAGCATTGAGGGTTTATTCAATTTTCAATCTATATTCTATTATTCAGATTGCATGATTTTAATTTATCTATTTTCAAGTTTACTAAATTTCCAGCATCTTCTACATATGTTGTTAAGCCCACTCAGCATTTTGTTTTTAATTTTGGCTGTGGTAGTTTTCAGTTCTTTACTTTTTAAATTGTTCTTTATGCTTTCTGTTTTGCTACTAAGATTTTCTGTCTTCTATTCATTGAAAACATGGTTTCCTTTATGTTCTTAAACATAGTTAAATAGCTGCTTTGAAATCATTGTCCTCTAATTCTAACATCAACTTCACCTTGGGGTTTGCTTTTCTCTTGAGTATGGACCACATTTTTCTAGTTCTCAATATTAAGTAATTTAGGATTATATCCTAGACATCACAAATACTATGTTTTAGAGACCAGATTCTTTTATATTACTCTGAAAAGTATAGGGTCCCTGTTTTGACAAGTAATGATTTAACTGGACTCAAACGGTAGACACTGACTCCCGGGGAATATCTTGAAGCTCAGCTCAGTTCTTTGGTCTTTATTTGGCATCTGTCCCTCACATTTATGGTTTGGTGTTTAGCAAAAGATCAATGTTTAGCCAAAGGTCAGAGTTTGTAACAGAACTTGAACATTGTGACCCAAAGTTCTCTGAAGAAACTGCATCTATGCTAACACCCTGCAGACTGCTTAACCTTGGCTGACTGGAACAGTGTTGAGTGTGAAGACTTTCTCATAATTAATAGATCAGCTTCTCAAAATATGTTCCTAAGCTTATCAAAGCTCTAGCCTCCACCAACTCCAAAGCTAAGAATGTTATGAGATGACATCTGATACCCGTGGATTTCCCAGACACACTGTACACTGAGTTACATACCCATCCCTTTCTAAAAATTCTATTCTGAGACTCGGTCTTACTAATTTCCAAGTTGGCCTCAAAACTGTAGTCCTCCCTTTGCCTCCCAAGTAGCTGAATTACAGGTTTGTGACAATATCAAAGCCTCTTTCAGAGTATAGTAGTGCCGACTTCCACTCACCCTCAGACTAAACACTACTAAAATGCTAACACACCTTTTTTCTCAGCATCAACTTGTGACCAGAATCTGTCTGCATTAATGTTCATTGTTCATTCTCCAATAAATTCAGTCACTGTTGGTTTGAGGTTGTCTGTTTATTTGCTCCTGTTTGTGGTGGGAGTGTTCATTTTTTGTCCTGACCTAGAATTTTACCAGCAAGAGAGTGAGGTTTCACGGGGAGCTATTTAGTCATACTGAAAAGGAAACTCCAGTGTTTCTGATTGATATCTAACCACTGAGTGAGCCTTTGTTCTGCACAAGAACCGTGCTCTCTCATGGATTACCCCATTTTTGTCCTCCAGAAATCCCAGTGAAAATATTTACATTTTACAAGTAGGGAAACAGAAGTAGAGAAAGGCCCCAGGCCACACTCCAAACAATAGATTCAACCACAAGAGTTTCAGAGTCCATAGTCTATCCTCTTCTTTTTCATTTGTATTATTATAATTAATAATACATATTAATTGTACCCATGAATGGGACTCACTATGATGTTTATGTACATGCACATTTTGTCCACTGATAAGTCTGGCGTCCCTTTCACCCTCTCTCACCCTGTCCTCACCTCCTTCCCTGTCCCTACGAGTTCTTGTTAAAGCCTGTTCTCTTCACATAGTTCTTTAAGATATAAAATTTGCTTTCACTACCAGAAAGTGCCCTGGGGCACCAAGACTGCCCTAGGCAGGTTTCTTAATCAGAATGGAACTTTAAACTAGTTGATTGCAGGCTTAGAAATTCATTTCCTTATTCACTTAAAGCAGTACTTCACCAACTTGCCTTAGCACACAGATCACCCTGAGGGGAATCGCTGACTACAGATCACAGACTTTCTCAATCAATCTTGAGAGGCAGGGGCCGAAAATCTGGGTACTGTCTTTACTTCAGGTGTTTCTAATGTTTTCCCAGTTTGGAAACACTTATTTTATGAAAACTGCAACTATTTCATTCATAACTCTGTGCTTCCTGGGATAATGATAGTAATAAGAAATGCTGATGAACACCTAATTTTACCTCAGGTCAGGCCATCACTTTTCTAATTATTTTGCATGTGTCATCTACTTTAATCCTATGTATGCATAAGTAGTTATTGTTTTGTAAGGAAACAGGCACCAGCTGCCCATAATCAGACAAACGAGGAAAGGGCCAAGGTCTCACTGAGCTTATATCATAACTGCTTTTTAAAAATTTTATTTTAAAACAAAAAAGAACAAAAATAATGGTACAGAATTTCAAAAAAACATAATAGAAGATTAAAAATGGTTAATATGTTGTATACTGTTATCTTCAAAGTAGTTGCTCAGATTACAAGATATAGGCTTGAAAAATGGTGAATAAAAGCAAAAACCATTCTTTTTGATGAACAGAGATTGATAGCACAATTATATGTCTTTTCCCTTCTTTCTTTTCTCCTGTCCCTCATCTCAGTGGTTGTTTCCTTTTGAGTAGTTTTTTCCTCTTTCACTTTATCTATTGTACATTTTGGACCCTATTTACGCTTTCAGTTTTTTATACTACAAAGACAGTATGATGTTTACACATGTGAGTCTGATTTATTTCACTTATGAGTACGATCTCAAGTTACATCCATTGACCTATAAAAGCCTCAAGTTTATACTTCTTTATAACTGAATAGGACTCCATTATGTTAATATACCACCTCATTTTATCCATTTTGTGACTGATGGACATTTGGGTTTTTTTCAAGATTTAGCTATTACAAATTGTGCTGCTGTAAACATGGGTGCACATATACTGCTGTCTTTATCCCTCCACTACTCCATCTCCACTGGCCCAGTCTGCCACACTCTTGAAGAGAGTTCTGGATAAACATGTGGCCATGATGCACTCTTTCAGAAAGGCTTAAGAAGAAAATTTGTAATTCAGCCTGGAAATAGCACTCCTTTCTGCCAGAGTGCATTGAAGCTTTGGGTTTTGCTTTGGGCAGCTTCACTGGACCCTGCTGCTTTAGTTGCTTTCAGCAGGAAAGACAGATGAGCTCTAGAGAGTTCAGCCAATAGATTTACCGCATGCATCCAAGGATTTCCGCAGCACTCTACTTCAGCAGCCCCAGTGCCAGGATCAAGTGTCTAAATGTGATGCAGAATCCACAAGTCAAGAAGAGAGGAGACAATAATAATGGAAACTACTGCAAACTAGTCTATTGGCCATAGTCACAATTCTAAAGGGCCTTTGTAGTGGTGACAAACCTATGGCACGCATGCCACAGGGGGCTGTTTTTATCATTGAAAGCTCTAAAATGTTTGCCATCTCTGGATCTACCAAAGAAATTTGAAGTGGAAAAAGTTAGCTACTGCCTTACAACTGGTTATGATACAAGCAAGTCTCAGAGGTGTTAAGATGCTTATCAATTAAAATTCTATTAACAAAGCAAGTATTGAGGAAACCATTCATGTGACTCCTCAAACCAAAGGAGGATTTTGCTCTTTCTTTCCAAACACTCTGACCACCACTGGAGTGAATACCAAGCTCCTTCTAGGACAAGGCTGAGATTCCACAGACAGGATTCTGTCATTCTGATGGCCAGAAAGAATCTAGAGTCCCTGGGGAGAAAAACGACTAATAAAATCTCAAAGAGTAGCATGACTGTCTTTGCTAGACTCATACACTATTCATGGTATTTTTCTTTTTGCATACAATATTTTATTTCAAATGTATATACCAGCATACGTTTCACGGTTACAAGCCCGTAAATGTTAGTTGGAGAGTCAGAAGCAAGACGAAGACACATCACTGCTATCACCTGGCATTGTTCTGGATATTCCACCTCACTCATTTAGAGATACAAGAAATTCATTAAAGGTACAACAATTCTGGATATTTCTGTTTTCTGAAATTATTGTTTATCTTGAAAAACGCCTGTAAATGATAACTTACTAACATATTCAGGAACAAAAAACTCAAGTTTCAATGCTTTTTATATAAAAAAGAATGCAGCTACTGGGATATCAGTATTCATGGAAAAATATCATTATAGCTAGGAATATTCAGTAAAATTTTAATAAGAAGAAACTAATGTTAATTATGTTTCAAATCAATCAAATAAAATAATTAAACATGACGATACTGGTATATGAATTGAAGTCAGGTCTCAGAGAGTCACAAAGTACCCTTATCTTTGTCTGTGTCATTTGGCATGTCTGTCTATACTGAATACTTGCCTTTAGCAGCTTGACGGATTTGGAGTTTCTCCTCAGAATAAACTCAGACACCACTTGCAGAAGCACTGTGCAAAATCATAACACATTGGTTCTATAGAGAAGCTCATTGAGATACAACAACTGTTTTTCATTTTTAATTTCCATGTTCTGAAATTTTGAGAAAAGTCTCATTAAAAGCTAAGATTTAAATATGCATATCACAGTACTGCTGCCTGCAAGACTCTGCCCATTCCTAGGAATTTGAATGGTCAGCTCTTTATTTCAGGGAATGGAGAGATGCCAGCAGTCTGGAAATTTTCTTAGGACCTCTATCCTACTCTCAACAAACATTCCTCAAGCAATATTCAGGGCCAATGACCTGAGGGATGGTTCCAGACAGAAGGCGTGAGGCGGACAGGCTCTCAAGTGTATACCTACCACCACGGTCTGGCAGGCAGTGTGAGACAAACTTTATATGTCAGGAACATTCAGTCCAACCCATTCTGCTTTCCCACAAACTCATCATTTGTTTATTCCAAAATTCTAATTCTGTGGGGTTCCTTCCGGAGAAAGAGATTGGTGCATTACTGGCTAATGCTTCTTTGCTTTCTTCGTCCTCTTCCCCATCTTTCTTCATTTTCTTTTTTGAACACTGTAAGTGATAGTAGATCTGAGGTATCTGAGGGTTCTGTCCCTGGAGACTTCAGTCTTGCTCCTTTCTGGACACTACCAGTAGTTACCTGTTGCCTGAGGACTGTAGGTCCGCTTGGGGCTTGGGCCTCCTGGCATGTTCTTCCTCTTAGCATAGGTTGTTTCTTTTAGGCATCGTATTTCCCAGGCTACAAACTCTTGAGCGAGAGATCCAGGGCCACACAGTACGGTTTCTTCAGTCCTTAGCCTGCCTCTTGTAACATCCCTCAGGTTCCTACGGGAAGGCTCCTGGCATCTGCTGGTCTCTACCACGTGCTCCCTCGGGGACAAAAGTTACAGTTTCCTGCTCAGATGGAAATCATGATAGAGCTTCTGTCCATTCATGGAATGCCTCACGGCCTTTTCCTGGAATTTCATCTTCTTGGAAAAGTCAGTTTTCTTGAAAAAAAGACCTCACTTTTTCCACATCTTCTGGAATTTCCTTTGGTTTCATCTTTGTGTATCTTGGAGACCACAGATCTTTGAGAATTTTGAAACAGTTCAACCTAGTCTTCAGTGAAATGATAAGATTCCCTTCAAACTCCTAATTCTGGCAATCTTGAATGTACTTCAGCTTAATCTGTTCTGAAACTGCCTTATAAGACTTTTGTCACCTCTTAGGTACTCAGCTTAGAGAGTCCTGAGAAGTAAGCAATCATTTGCTTCTTTGAGAAGTCCAGATATTTGTTGCTTTTTCTTTTTTCTATTTTGGAATCATTAACTTCTAGTATTAATTCTTACAAAGCATGATACTTTTGGGAGCTTCAGAAATCTCAATCCATTTGCATTTTTACATTTATGCACAAAAGAATCTTTAAAGGCTACTTTTTCCCAACGTAGACATGACTCAGTAATTTTATTGTTGTGGGTTTTTTTTTTCTTTTGGTACCAGGCCTCAAACTCATGACCTCGCACTTGCCAGGCAGACGCTTAAGCCACTGAGCTAAATCCCCGGCCAACTCAGTGATTTTTAAACTGCAGGGGCAATCAACCACAGAGTGAATGAAAAAGATGTGGTAGTTTTATACAATGGAGTATTACTTACCTATGAAAAAGGATGATCTTGAGGCCTTCATAGGGAAATGGAGACAACTTGAGACTATCCTCATTAGTGAAATAAATAAGAATCATATTTATAAATATCACACTGTGTGTCTAGTGTAAAAAGTAATAAGAACTGTAGGAGTAATAAAACCCAAAATGTGTAATTGCTACTGTAAAAAAGAGAGGAAAAGAAAGTGCTCTAAAGGATATAACTGCCTTTATGTTTAAGTGTGTAAGATGGATGACCCTATTACTCTTTTTGTTGGATCGCGGAGCAGAACTGTTAACAGTCTCACTGTTTGAATGTCTACTTTGTATGTTTTAATTTTGTAACTTGAACAACTATTTCCAAGATGACAGTATGTAATTTATCAAGTAGTGATTTCTTAGTGTTTTTTGTTATTTTCTTTTTTTCCTTGTAATTCTGTATTGTTGCTACCCTTTTTTCTGTTTTGTTTTGTTTTCTCTTTAAATAAAATTTAAAATTAAAAAAATAAAAATAAAGTGCTGGGGCATCACTGGGGAAGGTATTAATCAGCATGCAGCCCAATAACACGAAGAGGACCTCTGCTGACCAGGGATCCTGGCCAGAGGCTGACCTCATTTCAGGTCTTCAGAGTTTTTAGGTGGGCAGACACTAAGCAGCAGCTCCAAGTTCTTTAGTCTCAAGACTCAACAGGTAAATAGTTTCCACAAGCTCTGTAGTATGTGTGATTTCTAGCATGTGTGGAGTTCTGGGTTCAAACCACAGCACTGAAGATTCTAGAATTTGTTTTATCAGCATTTGTAGCAAAATCTATCAAAAAATCTATCTCAGAAGCTCTGTGCTCTCGGGATAACAGCCATAACTTTGTGAGGCCTTCACAGTTGGAACAACTCCAAATGCCTCTCAGTAGCTAATATGCTATTTTTCCTTTCACTTTTTTCTCTCTTTGAGACAGGGTATCACTACATAGTTCAGGTTGGTGAATTCACTGTGTAGTGTAGGCTGGTCTCCACCTCATCCTGTGAAATACAGAACTAACAAGCACGCACCACCACACCTGGCTTCATACTATTTTTAAAACAATGTCTATTAAATACTTTGATTCTATAACTGTTGGCTCATTTTTAATACTACTTGCATTAGGCAACAGGCTACAATGCACACAACAAAAACCTCTTTCTAACTTGTGGTGTGCTAATGAGAAAGCCCCATTATTGATAGAGATATGGCTGTGAAAGGAAGGCCTACGATGGCTCTTCCAGAGAATACTTCTTTCTGATGGAAGGATATATGGCCCCTGGGCTACATTTTTCTTAACACATATTCTAACTCACCATATCTTGACCCTGCTCTCTAGATTAACCCCTGGGTAGCAGATAGATCTAAACTGTGCAATCTATAATATCCTATTGTAATGTTAAACAACAGTTACAGATGTTGCACCAACAGCAGGTAAGGAGCTAGAAGCCATGGTAAATGCCGTAAGGGAATCTCAGTACAGGGTGTTTTGATATGGAAGAAATGTGTCTTCTTTTACCAGGGAGGGAGATTCAAGAATCAGGTATGGTCTTTCCTTGTCTATGTACTTTCTCCTGCTATGACAGAATGGCATAAACAGGTAATTTACAATCAACAGAAGTTTATTGGCTCATGGTTGTGGAGACTAGAAGTCCAAGACCAAGGCTGCATTCCGTGAGGAGTTTGTGCTGCAGCCTGAGCCAGCAGCAGGGCCAGAGAGAAAGTCAGGCTGCACACACGCGTCTCATCAGGGACCTGCTCAGCATTAATCCATTCCTCCTGAGGGTGAAGCCCGCGTGACCTAATCACCTCTAACACATAAGATGACAAGTATGTGTCACCATGAGTTTGGGAGAGGGTACTCCACACATAACAAACACCCTTCCTGCTCCTCATACCTCAGTTACCCAGAGAGATAAGTAGGAAGGGTGGAAACTATTCAGGAAGGAATTAGCCAGAAATAGAAAGTAAGAACTATCTGTGCTTTCAAGCCATTATAAGAAAATACCTCAGAGTGGATAATTTAAAATAACACAATTTATTTCTCACAGTTCTAAAGGATAAGAAGTCCAAGATAAAGTTGCAAACAGACTTAGTATCATGGAAGACCTGTTCCCTGCACCCAAGATGGTGTCTTCTTGCTGTGGTCTCACTGGCAAAGGGCAGGCTCCAGTCAGCCTCTTACAACCTCTTACACAGCCCTGCATTTAATACTGACACATTGGGGATAAAATGTCAACATGAATTTGGAAGGGACACCATCGCTTCAGAGGGGAAGTCATGAAAGTTAGTCAGAGGGGACAGATGGTGTTGGTGCCAGAGATCAACATGAAAGCACTGTGCAAATACCCGAGTCACATTCTCCAATCACCCAGTGGAGATATCCCAGTTGTGTGAGTGGTGTTCACTGATTTGCTCTCCACATAGTACACACAGTTCTAAACCCTTACTGTTTCCTAACAACCAGCTCTAAACTGTCCATGCTGCTGCCTGCACCAGTTCTCCTTAGTAACTCCACCCTTCAGAGTCATCCTGATCTAATACTTCCTTAGCCAGTGCTTGGTGACTAAATATCTAATGGTCAGAAAACCATAGAAAATGCCGTTCTAGAAAAGTGACAGTTGGTCATTCATACTTTTCAACACAGTGTTTCCTTGGCTTCCTAGGTCCTAGATGATGATGAGAGTTGCTCTTATACTTTTGCTATTCTTTTTAAGTAAAGAAAAAGTTATATGCCTTGTTCTACATGCTTACCTTAAAAAGAAATGATATTCAAAAGAATAATCTAGTAAAAATCATCTAAATCCTATAACCCAGAGAACTATTGTTAGCAAACTAACTTTTAAATATCTTACTATCAACAAACATATGTATATTTGTGTAATTTTATATAAATGTGACCATGATATGCATATTGGTTCTATCATGCCCACATTTCTTTTTTTAACACATTGTGGCTTGCTCCCACACTCACATGTCCCAAGGTAATCAAGCAAATGAACAAACAAATATATGTCTGTATTTACGAGACTCTTTTCTTTTAATGAAAATTTGTTCGATATTCTTCCCTTCATCTTGCTTTTATCATTTAACTATGCATGGCAGAAAAGTCTTCCATCCAATGGTTTAAGCTTCACCCATCCTTTGATAGTGTCAGCATACTGCTCTGTAGCGTAGATAACTGCAGCTTATTAAATCATTCCCTTGATGATAGGCAGTCACATTATTTGTAGGTGACAAGAAATGAGTATTTCTCTTTTTGCACATATCTTTTATATGTTAGTCATTTTTATTCCTTTGACTATAGGTCTAGGAGTAAGATTACTGGGTTGAAAATTCTGTATATATTTTATTTTATGGGTTTTACTAAATTATGTGCAAAAAAACAACCTCTCACAACTCACATTTCTACTGACCAAGAGTATTCTTTCATTTTCCCAAATCTTCATCCATAATAGGTGTGAACACTCTGAAATTTCTGTCAGTCTAACCTATAGCACATGTGCTGTTTGTTTTTCTTTTAAGACAAAAGATGTTAATGTATGAATTGTTTTCTTCCTAAACTAAAACCTCACTATTCAGGTTTAATTGCATGTTGGTACTTTGCAGTAAATAATGGGCTTGGGGTTGTGTTTGGGCTCTTGTCTCTAAAGTTTTTGCCATCCTCTTTAAATGTGCTTTTCAGGACTACTAGAGAGTCTTAAAATTTATATTTGTTTATTTTCAATTTGTAAAATGTCTATATTTTTGTTCACTTTATAGAGTTAGTTTTCTTCCTATTTTGCTCCCCTCTAGCAGATTACTGCATATTATAAGTTTAATTTTAATGTATAATATGCATTTGTCTAATCATATGTCCTTTTTTAAATTTTATTTATTTATTTATTTATTTAGAGGCTGGGGATTTAGCTCAGTGGCTTAAGCGCCTGGCCAGTGCGAGGTCTCGAGTTCGATCCCTGGTACAAAAAAAAAAAAAAAAAAAAAGCTTCTTATTTATTTTGAGACAGGGCCTCACTATGCAGTTCAGGCTGGCCTTGAGCTCACTTTGTAATCCCAGCTGGTCTTGAACTTACAATGATCCTCCTGCCTCAGCCTCCCAAGTGCTGGGATTACAGGCATGAGCCACCATGCCCAGTTTATTGTCTTTTATTTCTACATTTGCTATAATAACTTAATTTATGTAAAGTTAAGTGTTCTTAAGTTTCTGAGTTTCTTCTTTTGCTTTCAAATAGTTCACCACAGTGAATGAAACTACAGCGAATATTTTAGATGGCACCTACAACTGTTCTTAATATTCTTAATATTCACATTCATATTCACATTAACGTTCTTAATACTCCTAATTTACATTGCTAAATTTTCCCACAGAAAGATTGTGGTTTTTGATGGATCCATCTCCTTGATGGATAGCTTTTTATCCATCAAGAGAAAATAAGTGGTCTTGTTACACAGTCCTCCTTTCAAGTACTCAGCATCTCACACTTACTTTTCACTAACTCTACTTCACAAAAAATCCCTAATGATAATCATTCTGCTGTGTGACCACATCTCTTGCTAAACCTTAAAAATCTCAATAATAGACTGGTGCTCCAACACCCCACACACACACTCACACACGGTA
This sequence comes from Dolichotis patagonum, assembly GCA_004027295.1. Taxonomy (NCBI): domain Eukaryota; kingdom Metazoa; phylum Chordata; class Mammalia; order Rodentia; family Caviidae; genus Dolichotis; species Dolichotis patagonum. The sequence goes on along the minus strand of PVJX010037178.1, from coordinate 2,690 downwards.
ACGCTGTTTGCAGAACATCTCCTGTAACTTCTACAGCCAAAACATTTGTTGTGGCTTAGATGTAGAGGTCCACCCCACCAAAGTCTCATGAACTCATAGGTTTGTGGCTTTGGGGAGGTGGTTGGGATCCTCAGTGTGGTGTGTTGGATTAAAGGTGTGTGATAGCCGGATCAGTTCACTGACTGGTTGAGCAGAGCTCTGGGTGTGGATGAAGGACCAGCCTGGATAGGGGTTGGCATCCACCAGTAGGCGTGTAGTGTGGAATAAAACTGAAAAGGCTTCTCTCCATGTGGCCTGCCTTGCTAAAGACTGTTTCTCCTCTGCCCTTCTATTCCCTGAAGCCAACCAACTATGGACTGGAACAACTACAAACTGCGAGCTGAAATACTTTTCCTCCTTTAATTTGTGAGTATTGGGTATTTTGTCCCAGCAACAAAAAAGCAACCAAGAGAGGAATTTCTTTTCTTTTCGAGTAGTTTCCCCCTTGCTAGTTACAAACAATACCTTACTACAACCGCTGATTTTATCTTCCTAGAGAAATGGCTCTTATCCCTTGAAGTTCATTGCACTGATAAATATAAACTGCATTGTGTCTTCTTCACAAAAGAGACAGTATGAGGGTGAAAGAGGCTCACAGTCTTTCTTCCTGATCCCTGCTTTGAAATAATGTCTGAAAACAAGGTGTCCATCAGTGTGGCTGTCCCAGTGATTCTCAAACCTGACACCCCCCAGAATCACCTATGGTTTTGTTAAAAGATTTCCGTGCTTTGCATGTTGCACATCCGCCAAGGCCCGCACGTGACATAGCGCCACCCTGTGGCATCATTAGGAGGTGGAGGGACCAGGCCTAGTGGAAGGGGGTGTGCACTGAAAAGGACCTATCGGGAGGTGGCTGCCTCTTCCCCTCGCCCTTCTTGCTTCCTGGCTGCCAAGCTGAGCAGCCTGTTCCCTTGCACACCGCTGCCACGATGCAGTACTGCGTTGGCATAGTCTGAAGCGATGTGTCCCAGTGACTATGACTGACACCATGAACCAAGTATACCTTTTCTTCTCGAAATTGCATAAGTAATTTTTCACAGGTAGGGAAAGCCAACACAAAAACCTACAGTGTTGCTAACCTGCTGCAGCTTTTCTGATTCAGTGTGCCTGGGACTTGCATGGAGGATTTGCATTTCTAACAAGCCCCAGACAATTCTAATGATAGAGGTCTATCAGCAACACTTGAAAACCACATCTCTGTCCTAGCCTCCACTTTTTTTGGTAATAGAGACCAGCATTTAACAGGCCTCACTACTAACTTCTAGTCTCTGGAAAGTGTCCCTTGTTTTATTAATTCCATTCTCTGTGACAGTAAAGAACAGCTGTCAGCACCTTCCTCATTATAACCTTTCATATCCTTGAAGACAAATATTAAGTTTCCTTATTCTCCTTTCCACCTGTCTGAAGTCTTAATTCTCTTAGCCTTTCCCGATAATCATATATCCATCCTGCTCATCACTTTTATTGCTCTTCTCTGAAGCCCATTTTGAATTTCAACCCCATCCCTGCCTCCATCTCTGTTACTAAGAACAATCTGAGAGTAAAGAACTGTGGTCAGATAAACTGTAAATGTAAAACTTTCTGGCAATGATAATATATTTTAAGTAGTTTCATAACACTTGTTTTTTTCTCTATTTTTATTTGAAAGATCATAGCAGGAAAATATTAACGACTTTCTTCATATTTATTTAAACATAATCAGCTGCATTTTTTGGCTTAAGAACTACCTATGCACTGATGTATTCCACATTATTAGACATCTAGAATGTGCCAGGGCTTGTGAACTCCATGTCCAGTAGATGTGTAATTAACTTCAGCTCAGCCAACTCGCATCGGTACATGCTAACAGTGCGAGGATAACAATGGTTCCTATAGTTTGGCTGAAAAGATAGTTTTTTCAATGCAAATGTGACTTTGGCCTCTTCCAAAGCTACTAGGTTAATGTAAAAATTAATCTAGATTATATCCAGCTTTTCAGTGTCTGCAAGAAAGCAATGATATTTTCTGTAACTCAAGTTGGCTTATTTTTTAAAATAATCATTTCTATTTTCTCTCAAGTTTACAAATACATGTAGTCTTCTTAATGCTGTCATGAGTGGCAATGATTAGTCAAAAAACTGGTCAGGTGTGAAATATACACCTCCCCCAAAGTTTTCCCCATACCCTTGACACTGTTCTGTTCTTTAAGGCACCAGGAATTGGCTCATATTCTTGCTACTGTTCTTTTTTTTTTTCCACTGTGTATATGGTATTAGAACACCTTAGCAATGACCAGATTAACACGTGTTGTTCTCTGCATATACACAGTTTAATCCTCTTTCTACCAATTATTGTACCAATTAAGCCTATTGAGGAATAGGCTTTGAATCCTAATGTCCAACAAAATTAATACAAATAACTGCTGGATCCATCTCAAACAACAACAAAACCATTTTATAAAATGGGAAAATATAAGTTTTAAGATAGCTCAAGTCTCCTTCAAGGGAATGAGCATGGAGGGAATAAAAAGAGTAAAAATCTACAGGCAGTTAGAACTTGATGGAAGGGCTTTGGTTTAACAGTAGGCATCAAACATTACTAGCTGTTGCTTATCAGTGGCTTCAAAGGACTTGAAGGGAAAGAGAATCGATTTCCAAAGAATACCAGGACCC
>PVJX010037177.1:0-17116 GCA_004027295.1 Dolichotis patagonum | reverse complement strand
TCTGTGAAGTTGAGAACTAGTCAGTGAGAACCTCCCCCGCTTCCCAGGTAGAGAAACTGAGCCCATGACCTGTCCAGAGCTGCCCAAGGAGCCAGGTTGGAGCCAGGCAAGAAACTGAGGTGTCCAGAGAGATCATCCTCTCTACTGCCAGTGATTCAGGGCTCCCGTTTTCTGCATATTCAGCAGAAAGAACTCACTGGAGAATGGTGAAAGTGAGGTGGGTGGTTGAAGATGTCAGGCTCCTGTTTAAACTGCTGAGGAAAACGGCCCTACCTAAAGAGATGCACATTCCTCAAGACCGGGCCAGGGCTACACGTGTTTATATCTTCAGTTCCTACTTGTGCTCAGTATATTGAAAGCTCTTAAAAATTCTTTGCTGAATGAATGTGTCAGTGAATAAACAAATCAATGAATGAATGCCAGGTTGTTTGAATCTGTCTCGCTGATCTGGGCCTCCTCCCAAAGTTCAGCTTTTCCTTTTAACATCAACATCTTTGGGAAGGAACATGGGGATGAGACAATGAACTTTGTTAAACCTCTCTGGAGGACATGTGAGCCCAGGGAGTGCGGAGCGAAGAGATGCCTTAGGTAGATGGACCAGAGTGGAAAAGGGTATAAGTGGAAGGAGTTCTTGAGACCCACCATCATTTTGCCTAAGAAGATTAAATTTTAAACTTATTACAGGAATTCTCTGGGCTCCTATCCCTCACCCTAGAGTATTCATTTGAAACAAGCAACTTGACAGGGTGTAGCCTTCATCTGTTCCACTACAACTAGTAGGGTCCTTGGCCATGTGACCACATACAAATTAAATTTTATTTTCTCCAGGTGTCTGTCATTTTGATGACATTCTCAATGAATTCTGTTAATGGGAGTATATATATATATATATATATATATATATATATATCATGTTAAAAATCTCTGTGTGTTCAGAGATCTCAAAATTTTAGGTCACACTTTTTTTAAGGTAGAGAAAATCTCTGACATCATGGCTTACAAATTTTTATTTCAGTAGAAGATGCCTAACTTGGTGACAGGATGGGTTGGAGAATGGTCTCATTTGGAATGCATGTGCCTGAATGTCCTTATTAGGGATATCTCCATATAAGTCTATTGTGTATATGAAAATTGATTGGTCTGCTGTGAGAGTCTTTCTGAGTGAATATGCGAGGGGTGGATAGGTCCTCCATTCCTGGAGGCCCCTTTGCTTGTTATAGGCCTGGCATTTGTGGATAACTTTTTTTATCTTCAGATCCTCCTTCCCCTCACCTCTCACTTGATGCTAGTTGGAAGCACCTGAAGAATCTTGAGATTGAGGATGTTCATGCCCAACTCTTCTCCTGGCATATCTTTATTTCAAACACCCATCTGATCCCATCTCAATCCCGAGGCGAGTTCCCTGCTGCCTGCATTTATCTCCCTATTTTATGATGTCATTTAATTAGCTCGCACACGGTGGTTTTATGGGACAAACACAGCCTTGTTTGTCTTATAACTGGATTTCATGGTTCTGTGGGGACAGGTCAGGAGATCTCAGTCTGCCATGTTTGGAGTCCAGGAATGCTGGATCTTTAGGAGCTTAAAAAGTCTGGGAATGGTCTGGTGTAAAACTGCTGTGTTTGGGAATTTGGAAATGATCAGTCCTCTCTTCTCTAGGGGAAGTAGGAAGATTATGCAAACCATTAGGGCCAAGGAAGATTACCCATTCTCTTGCTGGCTGGAAGTTCTGTTGCTCATGTGGCTGTCACATTGCTTTTAGTCCATAAAGTAGCCACTTACATGACAATTATAAGCCTCTGAACCTCAACTCTAGGAGAACGAGATATTGATGAGGAGGACATACATCAAAATAGGGCTTGATCTATGGCAAATGGGAAGAAGACCAGGGAAGTGAAGGAAGGGGGAGAGGGAAGAGGGAAAGGAGAGTAACAGTAAAGAATTAATGTACCTGTACCAAATACCCACAATGAAAACAGTCATTATATATTGCAAGCATGTACTAATAAATAAAATAAAAAAGAAAGTAGGAAAGAACAAAATTTTAAAAATATGGCTTGGAAGAAAAACAGAGAATCTTATTCTTTTAACAGAAGGATTTGTGGGCCAAATGAGACAGCTAGAGTGTTGAACAAAACAGGGTTCATCCAGATACCATCTAAAGAAATGGAGGCTACTATTTAGACATTCTTTGTTCATAATAGGAATACAGTGTACTTTGAGGGAGGTGTTGTTATAGTTTCATTAGTTGGTTAAATCAGGAAGTTCTGGTAAGAGTAAATTATCCAGAGCCATCCAGAAAGATGAGTTCTATGTAATTTTCTAACATCATTAATGAAAGAGACCTTGACCTCTGCTGCTATGTGTGACAACCTTAGCTGCCACCCCTTTCCTTTTTCTCTTGTCCACAAAGGCACTTAAGTCCCTAAACATACACAAAGTGGAAATGTCCATAAGTTATTTCTTGATAAGTATGTGATTCTTTTCTTGCCTTATATAACATGTTACTGTGGCTTGTAGGCTGCAAGTAATTAAGTAGATAAATGTTAAAACTGAATGTAGGCAAGGGTGGGCTAAAGGAACCCTTAGAAATCGCTGCTTCTGTCATTCTCCCTTGGCTCTCCTCTACCTCCCACCTCGCCAGCCCCTCAGGGATGAGATTCTAAGCCTTGGGCCATCACTCCTGCCCTCCACGCGTTCTTTCCCATGTCACTCTGGTTCCTCATCTTTCATGTTTCTTTCCTTTGACTGAACCTATGTTCAACACACCTTTAGGATCCTTCTTCTGCAATCCATCGATCTATTTGTTTTCTCCAAAACAGTGGTAAAATGATATGTGAGGAAGACAGCCTGGAAAGGGGTGAGTCAAGGGAAGAGGAGCCAAGGCAGGTGTCTATCTGGGATTAGGATGAATGTTCAAGAGTAGAAACTGGAGGAGGAGCACCCTAAAAGGTAACTATCACGAAGAAGAAATATAGTTATCCTAATCTCAGATACAGGACTTATCTGCATAAATTAATGTTACAGATTTAAAATGCAATATTTTAAACATCACTCTCCTCTGCTTCTGGAACAGTCTAGTTCTGTGTGGAGACACACATTAGACTACAATTATCCAAGAACAAGACTCAGTCTCTCTGATGCCTTCTCCAGAATCTACCTGGTCAGAATGTCTTCAGAAAATTTAGCATAAAGCCCTCCTGCCACTGCTTATAAGAGTAGTGATGCATACAGTTCCTCTGGAGTGTCCCCTCTGCCTTGGGAGCTTGTGATGGCACATCTCACCTGAAAAACCATTAGGCTCAGTGAGCACTGGGATCGGTCCTGGCATGCCTTTGCCCTTCTATGCTGTCCTATCTCCAGATGACTTCAGAAAAGCTGAGGGTGGTGTTCAGTGGATGCTCCAGCCTCCCCCTCCTTCTTCACTGAATTGCCAATATATTTTCTCTGACAGTTTGCACAGATAGTTAAGATACCATGTAATTACAGTTGCATTTGAAAGCCAAACATGATTTATTTCTGACAAGCTCGGTCATCTTTGGGATAACTTGGTGTGTGCCTGTGTGTGTGTGTGTGTGTGTGTACATGTGTGTGCATGTGTGTGCGTGCATGTGTGTGTGTGCATGCATATTGGTTTTGTTTTTTTGTGGAAGTATCAGACCCTCTGCCTCTTTTACACTTAGGTACTTTCCTTTACTGAATTAAGAAACACTGGAATATACTGAGAGCTAGAGGGGACATAAAGTCCCCATCCTTGGAAGCCTCAGTGTGATGGGAATGATGTGATGTACACTTGGACAATGACAAACACATAACAAGGCAATGACAGGTATCTGGACAGTGTAAGGGATGGAGCAAGGCCATACAGAAGCAGCACATGAGGGGCTTATCAACAGAAACTTCCTTCAGGAGGAGTTTGTGGGGGAGTGTTTGGAGTAAGAGTTTAGGTCCAGAGAAAAAGGAAAGATGAGTGTCTTTGGTAAGCAGGGAAAAGAGTGAACTTGAAGGTAGAGGGAGAAATTTGCATAGAAGAAAGCTATTTGGCCTAGCTGAAGCAAAGTGTCTCAATGAGGGAATCATAGGAAAGTGGACTCAGAGGAAGAGGGATGTCCCAAAGAGCAGCAGGATCAGAGGGCTGCTTGGAGGTGTTTTGTCAAAGGGCTATGGGAAAGCACCTAGGGAGTGCCTTCTAAGTACAAGGTCCAAGGTGGGTGGTGGTAGCTTCTCACCTGCTTCAAGGGACCAAGATGAGAGGGGCAAGGAAGCAATGAGGCTGCCTAAAAGAAGTGGGGTGCTACACTTGGAGAAGACGCTATCAAGGTATCTGACTGCTGAGCTTGTGACACTTGAAAAGAGTGACTGGTTCTCCTCAGGTTTCTTTCTAGTCCCAGAGGGAGTTTAATGTTCAATAAGAACATAGATTATATACTTTCCCAAAGTAAAATGTACTGTTGCAATTTTGCATTGTCTTCTATAGCCTAAAATAGATTTGGGCTGTGAGGAGGGCACTTGGCCCCAAGGTGGAAAGATGTGCTGGATTAGGGCTCATCTTTAGCCTCTAGCGTAGAAGGGGAGTGTGGGGAGTTGGTGTTCTTAAATTTTGCTCTTGGCATCTCTGGCTCAGGCTTCTGTCAGTACAGACCTGCATCCCAGCCCCGCCCCACCTGTTGATTATACCCCTTGGGATGCATCATTGCTAGGAAAGCAGATGTGCCAGATGTGACATGTTTGAGAGAAAAAAAATCTCTTACCTCTGAGCTTTGGGAGAACTGCTAATCACCATCTTGCTGTTGCTCATGGGGAGGGCAGGGCTGCAGTTGGGTTTATGCTAGCTTCGTACCCTCCTAGTCCCTCTGCAGAAGAATCTCCAGCACTTAAGAAGCCAGATGTGGGAGAAGGGGCATGAGGAGAAAAGGAAGAGACTGAGGCTGTATGAGATGAAAGAGATTGGTTTGCACAGTAGTGAGTGTGTTGCCATCTAGTTTATTTTACTGGATTGGCTCCTTTTGTAAGGAGAAGTTTAAGTGCTGAAGTGTGTATGTGTGCGCGTGTGTGTGTGCGCGTGCGTGTGTGCGTGTGTGCGGCGTCTGTGTGTGCATGTTGCATGTGGTCTCTAAAAGTGGTCTCTCAAAGTTTCTAGGAAATCAACCCAATAGTATCACCATCTTCCGGAGGATCCTGATTTCCTGAAATCCTCCTGCCACACACCTCCCTGCTGCCCCTATAGTCAGTGCTATTAGCTTAATTCTTCCTCCTGTCCTCAGAAATGGAGCTTACGGCTTTCTATGTGTCTGTGTGTCCTTTGCCTGAGGAGGAGCCTCTTGAGCCTTGCTGACAGATGTCTCAGTCTGAGAATACCCAGCATGCTTTGCTTAGTGCTTTTCTGCCAAGACGGTGCCCAAACATCAGGGCCTCAGTTCTTTAACAACTCCTCCAGTTTTCCCTCAAAGTTGATGGGACAGGAGAGCAATTCTTTTCAGAAGACTAGTGTGGGGGAGACCAGGAGAAGACATTTAAGAAACACCCTAAGGTGTACAAGAAATTTCTAATCTGAGGTCAAGGTAAAGTCATAAACTATAGCACAACATGCCTGGGTGATGGATATAATGATCTTTTGGTATCCACAATCTTTAGAAATGTAGTTGATTCTAAAAAAAAAAATTCTGCTTAGATTCCTGAGAGATGATTATTGATACTTTTTTTTTTTTTTGGTCTTTTTGAGGCAAGGTTTCACTGTATGGTTCAGGCTGGCCTTGAACTCACCTTGTAGCCCAGGCTGGCCTTAAACTTGTGGTGATCCTCCTGCCTCAGTCTCCCAAGTGCTGGGATTATAGGCATGGGCCACCACACTTGGCTTGATTACATTTTTAAGTGTTGACATTTCTTATTTTCTAAACAAGATTCTAATTCTTCTAGTCCCAAGGAAATCGGACATACCAACATGACCAATACTCCTCAGAAGTTAACCCTAGGACTTTAATTCTTGTAAGTTAGTAGAATTCTATTGTCTCTACCAGTTAAAAACCTACCGACTAAACTAATTCCCAAGTAGCTCTAGCCCTAAATCTGCCCTTAATCCTGATCCTGAAATTAACTCTTACTCAAATTCAAACTCTACTCAAGCGTTCAGCTCTCCCTCCTCCACTCCACCACCTAGAATGATTGGAGCTGGGAGGAGAGGGCAAAATGAGGAATGCCTCTGGGGAAAAGGAGGAGGAGGAGATCCAGCCAGAGCGACCTAGAGGAGCCAGTGTGGTATCTGGGAGCCCGAGGCATGATCCTAGTACTTGCCAAGCTATGAGTCACAACATCATTCTCCATGGCATTTTGTTGGGGGTGTGTCTCCGCTGGCCGCTGGTAAACAGGCTTACTTAGAATAAGGTGCTTTCCTTCTGCCCCTCTCCCCTAATTTGAGGAAAAGGGAGAACGTCTTTCCTGAGAGTTCATTCTTTCTTTGTTCTTTTAGATTTTACAAGCCAAAGTACTTGGGACTTGGAAATTCTTTGTCATTAATTACATAGAAATACTGGGGAGACAAAATCTCAGAGAACACAGGTCCCAAATGTGAGAGGTGACCTCGTCCAGCCCCCGAGCATCATCCCCCTCAGGGATGCTGAGTCGCCCCATTCTGCCCTCTGCCCTCTGCCCTCGCATGACAGGGCCCACGTTCTGCCCCACCTCCCTCCCACTCTACTCATTGCCAAGATCCAGATAGGCATCCACTGTGGCTGGATAGAGATCTTTATGGGGGTAAACCTGTGCTTGTGAATGAAATAGCAGCTGCAAACACCTGGAACTTTTCCCTGAACTGGGTGCCTATCCCTAGCTAACTCTGATCATGATGTGTCAGTTTCCTATCTACAAAATGGAGCCAGGCCTGACCTCTCCTCTTGGAGAAGGAAGAAAAGGAGCAAGACATTCATGATCGTTGTCTGATGTGGAGGGATGATTAGGGTTATTATTGTTTATTCCTTGGGAAAGCCAGACAACCACCAGCCTGACTCTAAACACATGGAGTTCACTACAGCTACTGTCCTTAGGGCTAATGGGCACTCCTTCCCCCACTATCTTCAGCCTGCATCTGCCAGTCCTCCCATAAGCATGGCAGATAATACATACAGGAAAGAGGGTGCCTGGTTCCTTCATGTCTTTCCTCTGAGCCTCATTTTCATGGCCTCAAGCACTCTGTTAGCTTCTGTCCCAGCACCCTATGCCAGGTTTGAGGTGTGGGGCTCTCCAAAACCAACCAGGCACTCATAATTCCAGGACCTCATATGCAGAGTGTTTAAGAGTCTTCCAGTGCTCCCATCTTGGAATGACACGGAGTGCTCACTTCAACTAAACCGTCTATACTCCTAGGTGCTACTTGGAAAAGAACAGTGTTTCAGCTTGTTGAGGATTTAAGAAATGCAGTTTGATTTGGAAAAAAGTCAAAATGTGAAAATTGGGTCAGAATACCTGTAAGGTGCCTCTATTTTCTCTCTTCACATAATACTGATACAATATAGTAATAATAACCAATATTTAAACAGCATGTTCTGTTTCAGAGTGTTTTCTTCTGTAATTACACAATGACCTCTGTGCTTGGACTCCTCACCTTTGTTTTACAGATGAATATACCGAGATACTGAGCACCTGTGTAATTTCCTCAAAGTCACAGAACTGGTCAGTGACAGTTGGCACTGCATCGAAATTCAGGGATTGTTACAAGGAATTGAAGATCTTTTATTGTGCAGCTACAAGAGTTAGGGGCCCTTTCTGAAGAATTTTCAGGGTTAAGAGAATACAAAATCTCTAATTCATAGCTGTGTTCCTAAGTCACAAGCTTAGCATAAGATGGCCTTCAGCCCCAAAGAAATGAAGTGTAAAAGGTAATAGACATGGAACCAAGATTAAGGTAGTATTAAGAAAACCAGGAAAGAAGTGCCATCATCTCCAGGCTGATAACATTTCATGGCAGAAATGCACATTCTAAGCAGTGTGACCTAGAATGTATCTTCAACTGCTACTCCATCCAGGTGCTCACTGCTAGGCCATTATCTGTGGCTGGATACCAAGGTCCTCAAGACACAAGGGGAACAAGAGTTGCTTGCAATATTTGATTCACCTGGCTGTTAAGTAATTTTTGACATGAGTCTAGTCTAAACCTCTTTTGCTGCTGTTTCACTAGTTCTGAATTAGTAAAAGAATGTGAGGGAGAGAGCAGATACATATATGTGTGTGTAATTATTATGTATAAGATATATAAAAATATATATGGAGAGACAGAGATATTTATAAAGCTGTTGCAAAATCTCCGTCATAATAGTCGTTCATGAGTTTATAAACAGAAATTCTTATTTTTCAGACTTCTTCAGCCTATACGCATCAAGCCCTTTGGCCTTTTCTTCTCATGTCCAACTTCTGAATTATACTGTTTGTTTCAGTTCTCTCTGGAAGGTCAAGAATCCAACAATATGAAGAACTGTTATTCTTTCTGCTCCAATTTAAGATATTCTTGTGTTTTTGTTTTATTTGTAGTAAAAACTTCTTAACAAGGACTCCTTCAATTATCTCATCTTATACACTTTAACCATGCCATTTTTTCCTGCTTAGAAACTTTTGCTTCTTCTCATAACTACCATGTTGACTGCTTACCCAGTGTGAGACACTAAATGTTTTATATATTATCTAATTTAATCACCACATAACTCTATGTGGTAGGAGTTTTTCAGTTCTGTGTTGAAGAGGAAATGGGCAGAACAGTGAAATAACTTGTCCAGTGTCCCATACTGGAAAAGAGTAGTTCTGAAACTTGAACCCAAACACTTGGGTCCTAGGGTGCCCTCTATGTGTTAGAAAATGGAGTTGTCACATCTGATGGCAACACCTGATCTGTTTCTACCAAAGACCACGTACAGCACCCTCTTTAGTAATGTTCAATAAATACTCGTGAACAATTATGACAATGGAGAAAAAGGAGTTCTACTGCCAGTGTGATCATGAGGAAGGGGGATTTTAATTGTGATGATCTGATTCGCCCTGTGGATTTTATTAGCTCCATTTCAAGAGCCCCTGGTGTGTGCAGAGCTCTCCATTCAGTGGAGGAATACTCTACAGATGAAATTAGATTTTTGTCCTTTAGGAGCTCCTGGGCCATTGGAGGTCACTTTGCTCAGATGTAAGACAGACATTTGGACTGAGTTTGCCTGACTGCTGAAGGTTCCAACTTGACCCAACAAGAGTTTGGAGGATGTGGTTTATTATGATGGTAGGAGATGGTGATAGGGGGACCAAAGAGACATGTTCTTTGTTGTCTGCAGTTGTCCCTTAACATGTGAAGCCTAGCTGTGGCCCAGAAATTGGGCTGTTCTGTGGAGCATGCCTCCACAGTGTGATCTCCAGTGAGCCGCTCAGCAAGGTGAGGGGAGCCAGTGAAGAATACCAGCTCAAGGGAAAGAGCCTGAGAGGACAGGAAGAAGCTCCTCAAGGCCATAGAGTGAGCCAGCACAGCTGGGACTCTACCCAAGGTCTCAAAGGAACCCACCCGAATGTCTCAGCCTTGCAGGGTGGGGGTGGACTGGCAGCAGCATCTCAACATCAGAATGACTTTGTGCTCCAGTTGCCTGATGTGCCCTCCCCACCCCCACCCAACTCCACCCCAGCTACCCACACTCTAAGTGCCCTGCCCCAAAGGAAGAGCTGCGATCTCAGTTTTCGGGGAAAGTGAGATGTAGCGTCAGTGGAGAAATGGGTGGGTCCCAGCACCCCTCCCCTGCCCAGTTTACAAGCACAGGGTGGCTCCCTCCTTCTAACACCCTCCCTCTCTTTATGGCCCTGCGCAATCTTTGATGTCTTCTTCTCGTGAAAGGGGGAGGGAGAAGAAGCCAACCTTAGCCAAGGAGAAGTGGCCCATGATAGCACTCGGGTGATGGAAGTAGCTTGGAGAACAGGGCAGGGACTTAGCACAAGGAGTGGGTTGGACAAACTGACAAACTGAGCATCCTCTAAGAATTATCTCTTTGGGAAACAGCAGCATTATAGTTGGACACCTTGATGGTGTTAGAAAGAATATGCATGGACTTTGAAGTGAGCCTGACCCATGTTCAAGTCCTAGATCTTCAACATTCTAGCTTTTTCTTTTCTTTTTAAACCTTGGGCAAGTTGCTTAACCCTTTGAGCTTCAATTTCCTAATCTAAATTGAGTAATATACGATTTGTTTCACAGGATGTCATGAGAGCTAAATGAAACATGCACATAAAATGACTACTGGTATCTTACATCTAAATTTGCTTCTCTTAATTGAAAGATAAATTTCTTGACAGCAGGGACCTCCCCAGCTTGCTCCCTGCACCATCTCCAGCACTGTGTCTCTGCCTTTTTATGCTTTACTGGAATATTCTTCACTTCTTACAATGCACAAAACCAGTCTTGTTTTCTGTCATCTACAGGCCACCATCTCAAATGCCATTGAAAGAAAAGGTGAATACACACATCTCCTACCTTGGCTAGTACTGTAAACGACCCCACTTAGCAATTTTCTGAATTCTCTGCCATATTCCCTCTCTCCTCCATTAAGATGATTTTATTTGCTTTGTTCCTATTCTTATCCATCCATAATTTTTATTTTATAGCTACCTCATAATGGTCTGGGGCAATCCCTACTGAATCACCAACTGGTCTTACTTTAGGATTTAATTTGGTTTTATTAAAATTACCAAAATTCTCCCTGGGCAGGTGTAGACCTGGGAGGGCAAGGCTTTCTGTGCTGGTGACTGTGAGGCCCCTCCTCACTGGTACATTTCCAGGCCACTTCACCTTTTCAGTTTTGGTTCAGCCACAGAAGGTGAGTATTCCTGGTGCACATACAATGTGTGTGTGTGTGTGTGTGTGTGTGCGCGCACACACGCACATGTACACACATGTGTCTTTCTTTGTCCTTCCTGGCCCTGTAAAAATCTCAGAAAACAGGCTTCCTAGTCCCATTACTTTTACTTACCAGTTTCTATATTCTTGCTGGGAGACATTGCTAAACCATCTTTCCTTTGCCTTTTCTAATTCACAAACAGGAATTTAAAGAAATCCTAGATATATGGTGTAAACACAGCTGAGACCAGTGAACATATTCCTATCTGACATTTACCCACTTCAGAAAGTGTGTGTGTGTGTGTGTGTGTGTGTTAATGTAGCTTTAAGTAGAGATATTTTTCAAGTGCGTAATCACTATGGGATGGATGTTCTTTGAGAACCATGAGAACAAGCCCTGTACTGGCTAGGGAAGGAGCTGAAGTATATTTTAAGAGGCTAAAGAAGCTGCTTACACGTAGCCATGCTATTTGCAGCCAGGAGCGTAAACACATCCTAACATGCAAGCTCCATCAGAGGTAATTTTTGGTGTGGAGTCAACCACAGTAATAGGCCGGTTTGTGTCTTTTCTCTTCTAGGGAAGTGGAGCAGGGAGAACTTAAGGGAAAAAACAGATCGCCATTTGGATTTTCTAGTATATTTCTTCTTCTCTTGAAAAAAGGTGTCTCTATTAGGATTCTAAAATCTTACTATTAAGGAGATTGAACCAGAACCAATAGAAGAAGAAACTCAAAGAAAAGGAAGGCAAACTTAAAAGAAATCTGTTGAATTGGATTTCATATGTGTTTTGGTGGCTGATTATTAACTATCCCTCAAGGCCACTATCCACACAGACATCACTGAGAGGTAGAACTCAGGGAATCTTTTCTCTAGTTCTATGGATACCATTGTTTTGTTACTCTGCCTGAACAGACATACAGTATTTTCAATCAATTAGAATTTATGCCTCCTTCTGCCTTCCCAACTCTCCTCCATTACCTAAGATCCAGGGGAGCATTCTCCCACATCTGTCTATCTGTGCCCCAAATATCTCCTAAAGGATTGGGAAAAAGTTCTCCAATGGGAAACATGAGCCATATACATCTTTACTAGAGAATCCCATAAAACTAGGTCAGAGTTGTTGGGCTAGGAGTCTGTTTAGGTTCCTCAAAATGTGTATGTTCCTCCCCACTGCTTTACCTGGCTGGAATCAGTTGACATCAAATCTGCCTATTGTTTTTTGGTTTTTTGTTTGTTCACTTTTTGATACTGGGGCTCGAACATGACCTTGTGCTTGCCAGACAAGTTCTGTGCTCCTGAGCTATTTCCCCAGCGCCATGCCTATTTTTTTTTAAAGAGAAGTGGGAATACAGGAAAAATTTTTTGAAAGTTTCATTTTATTTTAGAAATAATGATGGAGCTCAAGTTCCCCCTTACAGATTTAATTTTGAATCTAGAGGGTTGGATGAGAAATGGGACCAAGCATCCTGACACTGACTTGAAAATGGACATTTTATCACCATCCATCCTTTCCTTTTAAAAAAAGTAATGTAACTTAGAAGAATATGATTATCCTAAAACATTTTATTTTTTAATTAAAGAGGGTTCATTACACTACCCGTCTCATCTCGTCCCAGAGGAGGGAAACACTGTGTTCAGCAAGTTTGCTAAGAAATAATTATAGGTTCAGATCTTCCCCAGGCCCAGAAATTCAATTAAAATTTTTTGTTTTAAGTTGCTTGCAGTCACAGGTATGCGTGTGTGTGTGTGTGTGTGTGTGTGTTTTGTGTGTGTGTGTGTGTGTGTGTGTGTGTCCTGGTTTCCTTGTAACTATTCTGGGAATGGGCTCTTACTTTCTAAGCCAAATTTCTTTGGTGATATCTTTGGGAACCGATATTAACATGATAAAAAATGCTTCTGTGAAAGGAGCCTTACTTTGCTAGTTATTTATTTATTTGACTAGAATCACTCCAATTTTCTGCCAGTTCCTGGGATACCAAATCAGCAGCTCTCAAACTCTACCATGGATTTGAATCACCTGGGGAACTTTTACACCATCACGATGACTGAGTCTTCCTGTCATGTGTACGGATTTAGTCATGACGTGTGGTGTGGGGCCCAGACATCAGTATTTTTTTAAAAGCTCTTTAGATGATTTTAATATGCAGCCAGGGACAAGAACTGCTCAAGAGATGGCAGCTGTGTTTGGATTGCACAGATGATATGAGAATTTAGTGATTAGTAAAAACACCCAGACAGGAGCATGAGGCCCAGTTTGCTCCGTGCTCAGCTCATTGTATCACTATTTTAAGTATGTAAGCACCGGGCCAGTGTGGTTTCCTGTTGCTTCTATCTGGACTCTGAGTTACATTTAAACCAAAGTGACAACACTCCTCCATAGCTTTCCTCATCATCACCTTTCTCATCCCACATGAGGGGGGCATTTCTATGGTAGACTTGTCCCTATTTATACAAAAAAAAGTGCATAAAGATTATTTAGAGAGAACAGTAGATCTTCTCTTGGTGACAGACCCTGTATGAGCAACTGACACAGCCAGGACTTTCCAGGAGATGGGGCAGTGTTTATAGTGCTGTTAAGCCCTGGTTGACCTCTCCCTCAATTTAAAGAAAATAGTTAAAACTCCCCTAGGCTTTAGGGCACTAGCCCTCCTGGAAAGAATATGAAAAGAGGGAGGGTAGCACTTTGTGAGGTCAGATCTTACCAGCTAATAAACCAAAATAGACATGTCTAATAGAAATCTAATAAAAGAATAATAAATAACATAAATATACCTATGAATTCCCACATATGTCAATACATTAACATATATAGGTATATATAAATATATAAATATATATATATATATTAGTGACTTGTATAATGTGTGTGCAAATGTGTGGGTTTAAATACAGTGGTATATAAGTTTATTTATATAATTTCAATAGCCTCATTGGGACACGGAGGTAATTATGCCGATACTTCAGGCTTATTTTTTGAAAATTGTAGTCATTTTTCTTTCTTTTTTGTACTAGAGTTAAAACTCTGGGCCTTTGCATAGAGGTACGTGTGTGTTTGTTTGTTTGTTTGTTTGTTTTGAAATAGAGACTTGCTAAGTTGCTAAATTGTCCAGTCAGGGCTGGGACTTGTAATCCTCCTGCCTCAGCCTCTCAGAGTGCTTGAATTACAAGTGTGAATCACTATCCCTTGCTGCCATTTTTATCTTTGGGCTGAAAATTTCACCAATATCCTAATGCTTCAAAGTACATAGATTTATAAAGTATGCATGTATTTTCTACTTTGTGCACAGATATTTATTGTTATCTTTATTAGATTTTCCAGAGAGAAGATACTCAATCTATACAGATAGCTAAAGTGAGCAGTTCAGACTCAAATCACTACATCGAGGTTCTGATAATTTGAGTTTATGTGAATCCAGTTCTATAACCTTTGGGTTACTGATTTGGGGCTACACAGATGTAGTCCCTAATAAGTCAGCACAGTTTAATGTACTTCATTTTGTTTTTGAGCACGCAGGCTTGCAGTGAAGAACTGGTAGGACCCTTGGGCCCACTTCCACTTATCTGCAACTTGGAAGGAGATGGAGTAGCGCAGTATCTAAGAGATAGGTAAGAAGAACAGTTTCAATTTGGCTTTGTGGTGAGGTCAGAATTGTGACCTCTATCTCTTTTCTCAAAAATGGGTGCATGCATTTATATACTCAGACTTTCATCAAACTCACCCTTATTTCTTTCCAAGCTTGATGGTCCAGGAGGGAACAAAGTGAACCTAAACAGTCTCCACAGGCAGCAGATAGCACACACTATCCGTGGAGGTAGATGCACGCTAGCACATACTTCTGTTCCAAAAGAGCTTGAGTAAGAACAAATCAGTCCTTTTCTGATTTCTATAACATTTCTGCTTATCTGAAAATACACATGGTTCTGTATCTGGAACAAACATTGACACTGTATCTCCTGGTGCTGCCAGGGTTCACAGTGGACAACCAGGAGTGGAAAGAGGCCATCCACTACCATCTTCCTGTCCCCTGTGAGTAGTATGGACTGAGCTAACTTCCAAGGCTCCCAAGGCTCTGCTTTACAGGTCCACTTATGATGATATTTTAGGAAAAGGAGTACAGATGGATCTTAATAAGTGTTTTCTTTCTCCCTGGGCTGGCTCGCAACAGCTTAGCTTTAAATATGCATCTCATTCTCCTAAGTGCTTCTCTTAACTTGGTGAAATCAAAATGAGGCATATGAGGAGACAAAAATAACTTATCCTTAGAAATAGACAACCCTTTCCAAACCCAAGACTGGCAACTTGTGTATGACACAAAGCAAAAGAGAGTTTTCTGAAGAGTATGTTCTCTGTCATCCCATTTTATTAAATACAAACAGCATGAAATCAATGTTGTTGGTTGTTTTTCTTGATTCTCCATCTCCATGGATTCCACATCTCCATGGATTTAGCATAGGAAGGGAGAGAAAGAGGTTGTTCTGTGATGTTCATGGATGTTGTCACTGGTAGGTTTATCTATAATAGTGTGGACATACCTGCTTTCTGGTTTTTCTCCTGGGAGATATACGTTCATATATCAGGTAGGTTTGTGCCAGCAGAATAAAGAAAGGCAAGGAGGACTGGACCTGCTACTGATTTATAAAGGTTTATTTGAGCCCCTACATGTGCCAAGCACTATGCTGGGTATTGGGGTAGCAAAGAGCAATCATCTACATCACAATATTAGTGGGATAAACTGACGTATTAGTGGATAAGTATGTATGTGGAGCATAGCAATAGAAACAATGCATAAAACATTATGAAAGGAGAAGAATCTAACCTAGTCTTTGGGATCGGGGTGAGACAAATGGATTCTCAAGGAGAAGCAGATGATGAGAGCTGGAATTCACCTTTGTATTTCCTCATCCTACCCATGGTGCCATATTTGTTTAATAATTTGATCAAGGACTTATTAAATGTCTGGAAATGCAGTGGCAGAAGCACTATTGTAGAAGTCAAGAAGCCTGGCATCTGGTCTGGGCTCTACGATTGCAGTTTGTAGTTTGCCCATGTCACTTCTTTTCGTTATGAGATTAAGGGACCATCCTGGACCAGAACCGGGCCTTAACTTCTGATTAAAAAAAAAAATATCCCTGCTTTCAGTATGTGTAAAAATCAAGGTTTTCTTTTGAAAATTCATTCATAAAATTGTTGTTGAATTTCTATATATAACCTTGCCTTCTTCCAACTTTCTATGACATTTTAAAAAAATACTCTAAAATTTTGGGGAGAGAATTTATAGCTTTAGATTGCTGCAAAAACTGGCATAGGTTGGTTAGCACTGAAGCAGCTATAATCTGGGAGAAAGTGAAATAATATTAATAATAATATTATTATCATTTGGCTTAGGTCTTCAAAGCTGGAAATCAGTTTAAACTGCCTTCTGTGCAGTGTAGGGGCGGGCAGCATACAGGACATGGGTATTTTGTCCTCCTCCATTAGACTCCTGTTGGCTTCTCTGCATGAGCCTGGCAAGGAGCCAGACTGGTGGTCAAGGTGTCCTGCCCCCATTAAAACTGGGAGATTTTCATCTCTCCTAAGTGTTTTCACTTTCTTTTCCTTAAAGGCAGTAAAATAAAACATAAATATTCTATGTCTAATCAAACAACTCAGTGTTAAACCTGAAGGGCCTGACCCTTTGTCTTGGTTACTTTTCTCTTGTTGTTAAGAAGAAACACCTGACCCCAAAATTAGGGAAGGAAAGGTTTATTTAGCTTGAAGTTTTTGGAGGTTTCAGTCCATAATCAGGTGGCTCCAAGGTGGGGTGGCATAGCACTGGGGCAACACTTCAAGACAGCAGCCAGCGCAAAACGGGGGAAGAGCAGGCCTCTTTTTTTCCCTTATATTGTATGCAGGTCACACACCCCCTGTCTCCCAGGACAAATGTATCACTCACAAAATCTCTGTGCTTTCCCCTTGCATAGTACAAGGATATTTACAAAGTAAGGATCCTGGTTCCCAGCTGAGTCTCTCAGTTAAACTTTACACTTTTGTGTACACTTGTGTACACGTTTGTGTAAAGTTGACACAGCGTATCAACCATAACACCTCTCTCATAACATCCTTTGCTCTGTGTCTCCAGAATATGGGGATGGTAACAACTGTCCCATCTCTGTTGAATGTGCTTTTCTTTTATAGTGCTTACCTTAATTTGTAATTCATATTTGATTAATGTCTATTTCCCTAACTTACAAAAGTAAGAATTGTATTTGTTCTCCTCTCCACTTATTCCT